>JAODAL010026421.1:0-56825 GCA_025379985.1 Phyllomedusa bahiana | reverse complement strand
AGCAGTGTGTGGGAGGCAGGTGCGGACAGTATAGTGTAACATCACAGGCACAGTGAATGTGTGGAGAAGGCAGGAGGGGAACAGCATTGTGCAACATCGAAGGAACAGTGAATGTGTGGAGAGGGCAGGACGGGGACAGTAAGTGTATCACTGTGCCTGTGATTTATCTGTGGAGAAAGCAGGCACACACAGGGTTAACCTGGCAGCAGGGAGCACCTGCTATTACTGATAACCTTCTGCTGTATAGAAGGGACTGCACTCTATCAGAAAAAAACCTTCAAGGCCTGGTGTAGTTTATAATACTTTCATTGTTTCTTCAAAATACAAACAACTTGATACTTAGTACTTGGTACATAAACATATAGAGATACAAAGTGGTAAAAACCTGACACATGTTGAAACTGGCTCAGCCCTCTTATTCAGTCTCCCGGAAAAAGAAATAGAGACGCTGGGCCCTCAGTAATGACGACCAGACCCTCAATAGAGCTGAAATGAAAGCCCGCACATGGTGGTGGCAGCATCATGGTTTGGGCCTGCTTTTCTTCACTGGGGGCAGGAAGATGGTTAAAATTGATGGGAAGTGGAGGGACCCCAATACAGGACCATTCTGGAAGAAAACCTGTTGGAGTCTGCAAAAGACTGAGACTGGGACGGATTTATCTTCTAAAAACAATGACCCCAAAACTAAGAAAAAGAAAGCAAAATAACAATGGAATGGTTCACAATATAAACGTTTCAGGTGTTAGAATGGCAAGTCACAGTCCAAAACCCGAATCCAATCGAGAAATCTGTGGAAAGAGCTGAACACTGCGTGTTCACAAACGCCTCCATCCAACCTCACTGAGCTCCAGCTGTTTTCCTAGGAAGAATGGGCAAGAATTTCATTTCTCTCGATGTTCAAACTGATAGAGACAATCCCAAGCGATTTGCAGCTGTAATCGCAGCAAAAAAGGGGCGCTACAAAGTATTTAAAACTTAAGGGTCCGAATAAATATACACTCCCCACTTTTTCAGTTTTTATTTTTTATAAAAGTTTATAACATCCAATTGTGTCCAACTTGTTGTTGATTCTTCACAAAAAATGTAAATTTTATATCTTTATGTTTGAACCTTAAATATGGCAAAAGGCTGAAAAGTTCAAAGGGCCAACGCCGTATTTCGCAAGGCACTGTACCATATGTGTGTGTGTTGTGAGTGTGTGTTGGTATATTATATATTAAATTATATATATATATATATATATATATTATATATATATATATATATATATATTAATAAAACAGTATCTCACAAAAGTGAGTACACCCTCGCATTTTTGTAAATATTTTATTATATCTTTTCATGGGACAACACTGAAGATATGACATTCTGATACAATGTAAAGTAATCAGTGTACAGCTTGTATAACAGTGTAAAATTGGGTTTCCCTCAAATAACTCAAACACAGCATCAAAGTCTAAAATTTCTGCAACAAAAGTTTAGTACACCTCTAAGTGAAACTGGACAAATTGGGGGTCAAAATGTCAATATTTTGGGGTGACCACCGTTATTTTCCAGCACTGCCTTAACTTTCTTGGGCATGGGGTTCACTAGAGTTTCACAGGTTGCAGCCACTGGAATCCTCTTTCTCTCCTCCATGACAACATCACCTTGTGCTCCTCCACCTTCCTTTTAAGAATGTCCCCCTATGCTCAAAAGGGTTTAGGTCTAGAGACATTGTTGGCCAGTCCAGCACCTTTACCCTCATTTTCTTTAGCAAGGCAGTGGTCGTCTTGGAGGTCTGTTTGGAAAACTGCCCTGCGGTCCAGTTTCCGAAGGGAGAGAATCATGCTCTGCTTCAGTATGTTACAGTGCATGTTGGCATTCATTGTTCCCTCATTGAACTGAAGTTCCCCACAGCCGGCAGCACTTATGCAGCCCCAAACCATGATACTCCCACCACCATATTTGACTGTAGACAAGACATACTTGTCTTTGTACTCCTCACCTGGTTGCTGCCACACTCACTTGACACCATTTGAATCAAATAAGTTTATCTTGGTTTCATCAGACCACAGGACATGGTTCCAGTAATCCATAACCTTAGTCTGTTTGCCTTCAGCAAACTGCGGGCTTTCTTGTGCACCATCTTTAGAAGGGGCTTCCTTCTGGAACGACAGCCATGCAGACCAATTTGATGCAGTATTCAGCATATGGTCTGAGCACTGACATCCTGATTCCCCACCCTTTAACCTCTGCAGCAGTGCTGGCAGCACTCATACATCTATTTTGAAAAGATAATCTCTTGATATGACACTGAGCACACGCACTAAACTTCTTTGGTCGACCATGGCAATGTATGTTCTGAGTGGAACCTGTCTTGTTAAACCACTGTATTGTCTTGGTCACCATACTTCAGCTCAGTTTCAGGGTATTGGCAATCTTCTTATAACCTAGAATATCTTTATGGAGAGCGACAATTGATTTTTGTGATACTTTTCTGAGTACTTTGCCATGAAGTGTCATGTTGAACTGCCACTGAGCAGTATGAGAGCAATAACACCAAGTTTAACACACCTGCTCCCCATTCACACCTGAGACCTTGTAACACTAACAAGACACATGACAATGGAAAGGGAAAATGACTAATTGGGCACAATGGGCGACATGTATGAATTCTGGTGCTTAAAGACCAGTTCTAAATCACTTTAAGGCAGTACAGGATGCACCAGAATGTATGAACCTGTTCTTCTGCAGTTCATACATACAGGTGCAGTCTACTGCCAATACGAAACGTCTGGCTCAGGCACCACCTTTAACCTGGTCTGGCTGTTCTAACTGTTTTTCGCTTAGATTTGGCTTCAAAGAATCATAAATGTGTCTATAAATGTGTTCATGCATTCTTTTTGACTCAAAGTGCACCAGCAAACTGGTGCAGCCCCATTCATATATGTCGCCCAATGTGTGTTTCACTGAAGGGTGTACTCACTTTTGTTGCCAGCGGTTTAGACATTGATAACTGTGTGTTGAGTTATTTCAAGGGCACACCAAATTTACACTGTTATACAAGCTGTACACTGACTACTTTACATTGTATCAAAGTCTCATATCTTCAGTGTTGTCCCATGAAAAGATATAATACAATATTTAGAAAAATGTGAGGGGTGTTCTAACTTTTGTGAGGTATTTATATTTAGCTTTGTGCAATCCATTTAGGACCTAGTTTTATAAAAAGGGTTCTATGAGAACATAGATTTGCCACACATAGCAAGCTAAGATAAATGTTTCCTGCACATGCGTCTCACCGACTTATACAACCACACTACCCCCTCATTATGACAGCCAGAGTAACTTCACATTGGTCAGAGTGCCTCAACAGCATGAAAGAAACCATAAGGCCATGTTCACACGGCTTATTTGGCCACGGATTGGAGCCGTACTGCACACCAGATTTGCGCTTCAGTACGGCTCCAATCCGTCCCTGTCATTAGGTAATCCACAGTTTCATAGAGAACTGTGGATTCCGTCCCTCCTCCCCGCTCGGCGAATCCGCCGCGGGGGGAGAAAGTGACATGCACATTATTTACGGCGCGTACGCGCCGTAGATAATGCAATGTCTATGGGGCAGGCAAGCAGCTCCCCCACCGCGCCCCCGGCCCCGCCCCCACCCCTTATTCAAGCCATATTGCGGTCAGGATCCGTCCTTCCATTACGGCTTGAATAAGCCGTGTGAACACAGCCTAACAATTATCATAATAACGCTGGCTGACACAAATGGCAATAAAACATATTAAGGAAATAAAAAACCAACCAGCAATCACACACAAGTAATATGTAGTGTGTATCAATAATAAATATAGGGACCTAGCAATAGATGATGGTCAGCAAGACAGCAACTTCTCTCTGCTTCTATAGAGCACAGTGTGCTCCTAGTTCCCACACACCCCACTGCAACTTTTTCCGCCAAAATTTAGAAATTTCCTTGTAAACTTCTCCCCTTTTTAAGATGGGTCCTTTTAAACACCCTCTCTTTTGCCATATACATACCATGTCTTATACCTTTGTATGCGAGGGGTACATTTTAAAACTAAAAAACCCCTGCATTTTTTATTTCATTGGATTTATTAAATGATATGTGGCCCTCTGTTCTTGAATTGAAAAAATTAAATTTTCCCTTTAGATGTTGTAGGACAAAAACCAAAAAAAGACAAAAGTCACCCCCCCCCAATTTCAAATTCACTCAGTTGTGGGTTTTTTTGCAAAAGCCCCCCAACCCCTCCCACTGTGCAAAACTTTCATTGGGGGAACCAAAAATTTAACCCAAAAAGCATGTCCAAAATTTAGTTTCGAGGCCTGACTGTTTCCAATCCATAAAAGGGAAACCTTTTTCCAGAAAGGATTTTAAGCAAAAAGGGGGGTTGTCCTTTGATTTCGTTAACCCCTTTCCCCCAGGCTCGTCCCCCAAAAAACCCAGAAACAAAGAGGGGGGCCCCGTTCGGGGGGCGGATATTTCTAAGGTTTTATAGAAGAAGCTTTTGCCTTTTTTAAATAAAAAAACACCCACAGGCCATTAGCTGTCACTCCCGTGTTTGTAGGGCACATGAAAAGGGTAAAACCAAAGGCTGGCACAAGAAATGAAGCAGAAGGTCAGTGTTTGGTACCAAGTCGTAGCTTAGGCCCATCCGGTTCTGATGGTATCACTGGCTCAGTTCTGTCCCAATGCCCTGCCGCGATACGACCCTTTTTGTGTCCGAAGCCAAAAACTGCCCGAGAGGGAGGAGAGTGTAGACCATCCCAGGGGCGTGAGAGGGTGTGACAGGGGGCCTGAAGGGGTGCAACGTGGGATGTCCCAGTGCAGTTATAAGTCGAAGCCCAAATGGGCCCAGTGGTTGCTTCTATTCGAGGGGGATACCTGTACCAGCATTCCAGGAGCATCCACACACAGGAGCAAGGCCACATTCACCCCCCATGTGTGTGCTGTACAAGGCCAACCTAAGGTAAACAGACACATCTTGTCTTTGTTTGTAACCATATCCGTATTTGCACCTCTGACCAATATCTGTATAGTTATACCCTAAGTATGTATTGTTTGTCTAGTTTGCTCACAAGGCGACTAAATCTTTAAACTTTGATCCTGAGCGGGTCTGTTGTCTTGATCATCGATCTCACGAGTCCATTTTTACCCGGTCTCTAGTATATCGCTACCCAAGGCAGGTTCCGGGCCTGCTATGTCTACAATAGACCAGGCTTATAGCCAACGAGGAACTGGTGGCAGTCTGCCTGGCTGGCAGGTTCTGTTTCACTGGTGCGGACAAACAACCCCAGCCGTTCAGGGTTGTGGGCGAATGGGGTATCCTCTCGCACTCCCTGGGTCTTTCTGTGCCCGTGTGGACAGTGGTTAACTGTAAAACTATATCTGGCTGACTTTGCGTGCCCCTAGGGGGAGGGCAATGTCACGATATACCCCAAGTCAGGCCGTCGACCCTCAAGTGGGCGCAGGCTTTTACTGACAGATGCATTTTGAGTGCTGTGGATTTCTTTTATATATGTTACTTGAATTGCAATATCTGTTCCTCAGACACCATCCTCACCACCTGAGTGCTGGACATTTTCCTTTTTATAAATGTAAAAAAACTAACTAATTGGTAGGCTAACTAACTGAGAACAAAAAAATGAACCAAAACAGGACTGAATGCTAGAAACAGAATACAAAAGGCTCACAAGACACAAGCTGTCAATTGACAGTATACATAGCACCAGCTGCCAAGCTTTCTAGAGGGACAGCAATCAACCATTCCCGAATAATTAAGCTCACATGTGCAGCATGGTCACCTGATAGTCCAGAGAGTTGTTTGTATTGCAACTGTCTCATCTGATCCAGTAAACAGGAAAGGTCGAAATGACAGGAGGATTCCTGGCACTCAAGGGTGCCCTTACAGTCTGTGACTTACCAGAGTCCATAATGATAGCCACTGAGTGAATGACTTATCGCTGCCTCCAGTTGAGAAAAATTTCAGAGAAGTGGAAGCTATTAGGAAAGGGAAACACACATGGCAGGGAATGTGTCACTGTAGCAGGCAATGTTTACCTACCACAGTATTAGTGGCCTTACTATATAAGGGACATTAGGCTTGCTAAGGATTGGTGAGAGAGCAAAAATACCACTTACAAATAAAAAAGAAAATCAAGATGTAAATATTTTTACCAAAACAACATTTTTACTGTTGGGTTTTATTGAGATTTTTACCTGACAGCAGACCTATGTAAATGGAATTTCAATCTTTTGTCTTGTATTTACTACAAATATAAAAAAAAGATATATGATTATGTGAAACTTACAACCAAAATTCTATACTTGTCATACTTTATTTTTTTTATTTATTTTTTTTTTTATTTTTTTTTTTAAACCCCAACAAATTAAACAAAAATACAGTTTTGGGCTATTTTTTTGTGTTTAGTTAGTGCCATACCAAGTGTTTGCTGCACCTGTGTGGAAACTCAGTTTCTTTTGCTTTGTTGGTGTGTACTATATATTGGCATGGTTATTCAGGCTCTTCCTTGACATACTAAATAATTTATAGTTTTATAGCTTTTAAATTTGGCAGACACCTTTTGGGTGCTTTCACACGGTGCGGTTTTGGCGCGTTTTTGATGCGTTTTTTTGGATGCGTTTTTTGTGCAACAATGTATAGCATTAATTGTTGTGCCTTCCTGCACAAAAAACGCATCCAAAAAAACGCATCAAAAAAGCACCAAAACCGCACCGTGTGAAAACACCCTTTCTGCTAATAAACTCCACTCACATAACTCACCTGTGTAACCCTTATCTTACTCATTTAGCTTGCATTTTATTTCATGAAAGGCATTCCCCCTTATATTGAAAACTAGTTTATAATCACTGAATTATGTATAGGGATTCAGTGGTGTCATTACACCTAGAAAATGTAGTTATAAAAGTTAACATCACTGCATTGAAAAATTGCCTATGTTGTCCAAATTGGGATGTAAGTGTCTAGGGCAGCATGAGCTACAATTAGATAACACTTTATTACCAAAACCATAAGCACTAGATCTGAAGAACAATCAACGAGCCCTATTAACTACTGGTGCTTACTATCTCTCCTGTAAAACACAGATGTGGATCCCTGCTGATTTTAGTGATGGGGGTGAGCTGCAGGAGCACAGGAAATGTATTCAAAACTGATATCAGGATGAAAGCGGCATCTTTTTAGAAAAGGAGACCTTGCAGAAGACTTTGCAGTTATCAGCCAGTAAGCTGCACCTGGGGCACACTTGAACTTGCTAACATAACAATGATCTGAAGTATACAAAGAAGAATGAAGTGTTGGCTTTGGAGAGCCTCCACAGTTTTCCTGAACCCTCCAACTTTTGACCCTTTTGAGAACTGAAACATGGGCCCCCAAAAAGTAGGAAAAACTGTTTAGGTTAGAAAACCCAAAGGGAAACACCAAGGAAATAGGGCTTCTGGAGACTTTTTCCCAACAAATTGGCAACTTTACCATTTAAGAAAAAAAGGCTATGTTCACACGGCTTAAAATGGGACGTATTTCAGTCCGTAATTAAGCGTTCTGTGTGAAATCGGCGGTACGTCCCAGTCATTTTGGTAAACCACGTTTTTCATAGGAAAAATTTTGGATTACGTTCCTTCCGTGCTCGGGAATCCCCCTGGGGGGGGGGTAAGTGACGTGAATTCCAGGGGGTATACGCGCCATGGTAATGGGAAAATTAGGGGGGGGCGGGTCCCGGCCCCCCGTCCCGCCCGCCCCCATCCACCGCCGTAATGCGGGGTTTTTTACGCCCCTGCAATTTGCGTGTAAACCCCCCTGATGTTTCTGACCCCTGCCTGTCCTGACCGTGGGCATGCCTGTGCTTCTCTCTGAGGCGGCCTCCGCTGCTTCTGCTAGTATACAATCAGGGGCGTAACTAGACAAGCCTGAGCCCCATAGTAAACTTTTGGATGGGGCCCCCTACCCTCCTCTTCGCCCACCTCCCCCCACACAAACAATTCCAGGGGCATGCAGTTACTAGATAAAACAAAGGGGGAAAAAAACCTCACCCCCAAAATTTACCATAAATTTTAACCAAAAAATCCACTATAAACCCAAAACCAACCTTACCAATTAAAGCACTGAATAAGGACCCTTTTTTTACCCCCAAGAAAAAACCCACCAAATTACCCCAAAATGACGATAATACCCCTAAATATTACGTCTTATCAAAGACCAACATACCGATATAAGACCATTAAGGTTCATATCAGTGTGCAAAGGGGCTCTGTTACCCCAAAACGTCCCCTATATTCTGTCCTCCCCCCTCTGCACAAAAATTCCCAAAAGGTGGCAGAGCGGGACAGGGCCTTCTAGGGCCCCGTCTCCTAAAGGAGGAACAGGGATTCACCCCCTGGAGTTGTGTTACAGCTATGGCCTATTCCCCCGAAACATTTTGCCCGGTAGGTAGCCCCATTAGATAGTTGGGAGCTCTAGATAGGTAGGTTGGTAGGCTCCAGGTAGGCAGTACATAGGCCCCAGGTAGGAAGGCAGTACATAAGCCTCAGGTAGGTAGATTGGTCCTAGGTAGGTAGGCAGTAGTTAGGCAGGTCTCAGATAGGAAGCCAGTAATTAGGCCCCAGTTAGGTAGGCAGCCCTAATGTAGGTAGGTAGGCCCCAGGTAGCTAACTGGGCAGTAGGTGGGCCACAGGTAGCTAGGCTATAGATTGGGCCCACATAGGTAGGTAAATAGGCAGACAGGCTTTAGCTAGGCTATATGGGGTCCCAAATAGGCAGGCAGGGTTTAGATAGGCAAGGTTTAGGTAGGTTATAGGGTCCTCATATAATCAGTTCGGTTTTAGGTAGCTTTAGGGCCCCATATAAATAAGCAGGCAGGGTATAGGGTCCATATGGGTAGGAAGAAAGGATTTAGGTAGCTATAGGGATCCATATAGGCAGGCAGCGTTTAGGTAGGGTATAGGGGCCATAGAGGCAGGCAGGCAGGGTTTAGGTAGCTATAGGGGCCATATATATAGACAGGCAGGGCTTAGGGTAGTCTATAGGGTCCCCATATAGGCAGGCAGTACTTATAATAGTCTATTGGGGCCCCATATAAGCAGGCAGGACTTAGGGTAGTCTATGGGGCCCATATAGGCAGGCAGAGCTTAGAGCAGGCTATAGGAGCCCATATAGGCAGGGGGCTTAGGACAGGTTTAGGGACCTATAGCAGGAGGGGGCTTAGCAAGTATAGGCTAAGGCAGGCAGGGGGCTTAGGCGGTTAAGGGGTCATATAAGCAGGCAGGCTTAAGTGCAGGTTATAGGGCTATATGGAGTAGGAGGCTTGGTACTTTAGGGCTCATAGCGCAGGGGTAGGCAGTTATAGAGGCACTTAGGCAGGCAGGGGCTTGGCGGTATAGGTATGTGGGCGGGGTGGCAGGTTATGGCTCATATAAGCAGACAGGGCTTATGGCTGTTAGGGCTATATAGGAGGCAGGGTTAAGCTGTTTAGGGGCTCATATCGGTAGGAGGCTAGGGTCATTTAGGGCTCATATAGGCAGCAGGGGGCTTAGGGCAGGTTATAGAGGCACATGTCAGCAGCGGCTTAGGGCAGGCAGGGCTTAGGCGGTTATAGGGCTTCATATAAGACAGGTTATGGCAGGTTATAGGGGGCTCATATGGCAGGCGGCTTAGGCAGTTATAGGGGCTCATATAGGAGTAGGAGGCTAGGTACATTTAGGGGCTCATATAGCAGCAGGGGCAGGGCGGGTATAGAGCTCAGTGCAGGCAGGGGCTTAGGGCAGGTTTCATTAATGTTAAAAAAATTATAAATTACTTACTCACCTGTCTCTCACTCCCTCGATGTGACTGCGGAACAGTCCTGCCTTTGAACGCTCGGGCTGGATAGCCCGGGCGTTCAGAGGTAGGAAGCACCGGGCCCCACAGCTCCGCCCCGCCAGCAGTGAACTGTTATGTTCACTGCCGGCGGGCACAGGAGCCGAACTACCGGGGTAGCAGACATGTTAGCAGCTGCCCCGGGACCATGTTAGCAGCAGCCTTTTCTGCTACCCCATTAGTTACGCCCCTGTATACACTCTCCTGCACCGGCTCCTGTCCCTGCTGCAGAGTGCAGAGAGCACTCCTGTGCTGGCGGTGGTGCACGACGGCAGATACCTCTTACCCATCCTCACTCCAGATCCCTGTACACGCACGAGTGCGGCACTGTTTTGGTATTTAAAGGGACAGTACGCTAATAACTATGACCTGTGACTTCCTGTGTTAAAAGGAACTTGCTGCCCTTGTTCCTGTACAGTTCATTGTTGTTCCTTCATAGAGCTTGACCCCTGTCTGCTGTGAAACTGCAGCCTCCAATATTCTGTATACCTGCATTAACCCTGTGTTAACCCTGCGTTACCTGTACCACTACTGCTGTTCCTGCCGTTGTACCAGTTCATTGCTACTGTTGTCTGCCTGCCACTGTACCAAGTCTGTTACCTGCCTGGGACCTACTATCTGTCTATGGTTATACCTGGCTGTGACCCGACACCGCTACCTATACCCAGTGTCCCTGTCCTGCACATCAGCTGTCACCGCGAGTAATATACCACCTTGACCACAGTGATCACTGAGGATCCACCATATAATAGCCGATCGAAATGTCAGTCCTTTATGACACCTTTTCAGATTTTGTATAAATTTTGGTGTAGAGCTACGGAGAGGAGCAAAGTCTATGGGTCAAGTATGTGCCAGTACTTCAAAGTGGAAAGTGCACTGCTAAGGGAATCCTTGGAAAGTCTAAGTTTACATACCTACTGCGGGGCCTCTATACCTACCAGTTGATTGGGGATCTATATACCTACCTATCTAAAAGGGTTACACTGAAAAACAAAAGAGTAACAATGTTTTGAACTTTTGGCTTTCAGGCTCCATATCTCACCACCCACTACAGCTTTGAATATGAGACTACCATCATTTTATAGACAACTATTTTGACTATCTCATACATAAATTTGGCTTGCAGCTATATAGCATATGCTTAGTTCTTCAGATTTTTTTGTTTTTATTTTCTAAATCCACCTTTGGCTTTCAACACTGCCTGAATCCTTCTGGGCATGCTCTCAATCAGATTCAAGCATGCCTCGACCGAAATCTGATCCCAGGTCTCTTCTACATGTTCCCAATACTGTCGACTCACTTGGGTATGAATACAGCTTTTTCTGAAACTCTAACTAGTGAGGTGTCCTTAAGTAAGTGGTGGTCAGTATTGATTGGAAGTGCACAAATGTGTGGTGCACACGCTGGCCCTTTAAATCAAAGTGGGTGATCCCTGTAAGCGACGGTCCAGCAGGCAGCAGAGAAAGTCTGGAAGGAGCAGTGCAGGATGGTTTAACTGTTGCAACTGTGACTGACCAAGACAGACGAGGAACTGGTAGACAGGGAACTTGGCACTGATTTCTCCAAAGAGTCACCTCACTGGTCTTCCAGTCAATAACCGAAACATGGGCTCACATCCATGGGAGTCCTAAAGGCATGCCACTGATGGAGCCCAGAAGTACAAGGAATGAGATATGTTCTTGATGCAGAAATCCCACCGGCAAAGTGAGAGAGTCAGTGCGATATCGGATGTCAAGTTATACTTGCGCAATGAATAAAGTTGCTAGCTGAACAAGTCCACAAACGCAGCGAGCTGAAGAGAAGAACCTGATGGGAGGACTAGGGTGACTGGCATGGTCTGCAGTGGAAAGGTAGCAATTTCACGCAGAGTTGCCTCTCCCACAAAGCCTAGGCTCTGGAGTATCGGACAGTCCTTTAGCAGAAGCTAGCAGGTGCAAATAGGACTAACAGGAACTGCTGGAGAAGGAATGACCACTGGTGCAGCTTCTGGAATACACGCTGCAGTTCCCTGAAGCATCTCATATAATTGCTCTTGGCATTTGTCTTGACAGGCCACTTTGGCTGCAAGGTCTTGGACGTCAGGTAGAGGCATGTTGGCAGGATCCATGACCCTGTTGTACTGTAATGGATGGGCTCACTGGATACAGGAAGTGGATCCTTTTGGTCACCATTAGAATTTGGTGTAACTTACGCCGGGGAGCGGAGTCTAAGAGGCCCACAGTATTCACCAGAGTTTGCCACAAGACAAGTTGGGCTTTACTGGGCTTCAATCCCTGCTGTTTAATCACATAGACACCACGTTGATCCTTATGGGCACTGTTCCACCCCCTGCTCTTTCTAATGAAGGCCTCCATAGCCACCATGTTAGTGCTTATATCACTTGCTATCACTAGCCTCCTAGTGGTTATGTACCCGGGGGAGGAGAAGGGAGGCTTGTATAGGTAAAAAAAAAAGGTTTTACAAGTATAAAAAGTAATAAAAGTTCAAATCACCTCCTTTTGCTATTTTACAAATAAAAAAATATAAAAGTTACACATAATTGGTATTGCCGAATCCGTAAAAGTCTGATCTATCAAAATCTAGCATCATTTATTCTGTATGTTGAACACTGTTGAAGATAAAAAGTCCCAAATGCCAATTTGTGTTTTTTTTTGGTCATTTCACTTCCCCAAAAATTGGAATTAAAAGTGATCAGAAAGTCACAGTTATTGGATGCAGAAAATGTTGCTGCATTCAAATATAAGAAATAGAAAGGCCTAGGTCCTATAATGCAGGAAAGGATTATGGCACTGTATCTGAATCTATGTGCTCAGGTCAGTATTAATGGCTCTGTATCATCTCTCTTTAACATACGGAATGGCACCAGGCAGGGTTGTCCTCTATCACCCATCTTAAATGTCCTCACAATAGGGCACCTTTTACAAGATATTAGGCTAAACACAGATATCAAAGGGGTCTGATTTAAAGATGTGCAATACAAAAGTGCAGCTATTGCCGACAATTTATTACTGTATATCACTCAGCCACTTACCTCACTTCCAGTACTGGTGTCCGCCCTAAGACATTTTGGCTCCCTAAATAATTTTAAAGTTAGTTTAATTGGCATACTCGGAACCCTGGGGTGGCCCTTTTAAGATGATTGTTGTCACGGGTAACGATTATGGCCGAGGGTAATATGGTGGCTAATTCCCCGGGGGACCTGAGTACCCAAAAATTCTTCTTGTCCCTACCCAAGACACCCAATCACTAGCGCCCCAATGCCGGGTTGGGGAAACAACGGTGTTGCATTTATTTGGCAAAAACTAGTTGGCCCCTTGTCTCATGCAAACCAAATAAAAAACTGTGTCAGTAACTTATTTTGACTTGAGTATGATTAATAGGGGCCTTTGATAATGATACAACAGTTCTGAGTAGTGTCAACCTGGTAATTTGAGATGCTGGGATATATTACTTTAGAAAGAAATGATTACAGATTATTCCTAAAGGGGGATTCTTACCCCAAAGGGACAGGCTTTGAAAAAAAAAAAACCCTGGTTTGAAGGACCCCTTTTTGATTCTTGGAAACTCGGATTTGAGACAGACCTAAGCCTTCCGCATGCTTTACGCATGAAAAGTCGTGGTCCTTGACTTGAAAGCCGGGAGAAGCTATGACCGCTGGTGGGAGCCCTCATTCCCAACGGTCGACAGAAGGTTTTTCTGATGGACTTGCACCCACCGAGAGCAATGGAGATCCTGTGTGAGTCCCCTTAGGGGTAGGAAAATTTTAAAGGACAGGTTGGGGTAGGCTAGAGGCCTAGCAGAATGGTGAGGTCCAGAACAACACACCCCTTGATTCCCGGAGCCCTGCAAAACCCCGATGGGGAGCAGAGACTCACTAACCCTAACTCCCTAATGCCAAAATGCCCACTGCCTAACGCCTTTTGCCAGCCTTTGGTGTTGGCATGGTAGCAGAGGGGTCACTGTCGAGAGTATTGCATCATTTTGAACGACATTTTATTTAGCCAATCACGATATACATGTTTATACAAGGCAAATGTTATAAACAAAAACCAAACAGCAGGGGGGCACCTAGAGAATATTTTTGACTGCAATTTTTATGATTTTTTTTGCACTAAAACATTGTGACAGAATACAGCAAAATTTTGGAAACAAAAATTTTCGTGCTGGGTCCTACAATCTTCCCCTCTGAAAAAGAAGCAGCCCTTGGCGACGTCTAAACAAATGACTTGTGCTAAAGAAAAAAACAAACGTGGGTTTTAAAACAATTAGTGCAAAAAACCCCAGTTAAAAAAAAAACACTTTGATAATGGGTATTTGCCTTGGTAGCAAGAGAGTTTCTGTGGGCAATTAGAACCATCGCCCATCACAAGCTCTGTGGCGGGCCCTGGGGAAATAAAAGGCAATGTCCTCTCATCCATAGGCTGGGTATGTATAAGGTGCGGGTCTGAGACCGGGTGTGGGGTTTAAAAACGTTTACGGGAATATTATCAAACAACTAACAAGGCAATACAAATATACGCAAAAAAATATATATGGCAAAATATTAAAAAGCAGGTAATATATATATGCATACAGTACAGCTTTTCACTTCTGTACTACCGTGGTGTTCCTTTGGTTGAGCGACAGATCTCCTGAGGGGTGCTTCTTCACCACTGCTTGAACTGGAACAGATTGGGGAACTTCTGCGGGAGGGGCAGGTAAGGGAACAGATTAGGGGGTGCAACTGGACGGGCAATGTACTATTTGGGTTACCTGCTGGTATGAGAAACGGTGTAACTCTAAAGGTGTCCCAAAAGGGAGGGTTCTCTTGGCGGAGACACTGGTACTGGGGGGGTATACTTGAACGGTGGGTGAAAGGGTGCGTGAAACTTGGGTATCTTCTCTGGAATAACTTTAAACCTTTTGGTGTAAGTCTGAGGTGCCATACCAGGTTTTCTTGACTTCATACACATCAGACCCCAGGGTAAGGGTATGGAAGTCACTGTGTCGGTTCTTTTTCCCCAAGACAGCCCAACTTGCTGAGGGGTAAAATTTTTTTTGAGCCAAACCTTGTCTCCACTTCTATGGAGTGGCATTCGCTTTTTTTGGTTTATAGCCTTCTTGTCTTCTGCGGCTTCTTCCATCCTTCTGTCAACAATTTTCGGGCATCTTGGATCTCCTTTGGGTTCTTTACCCAATTTATTAGGCAGAGGGTTTATGGAGTGGGGAACTTGTACCCTAAAGCACGGTCTTGTGGGGTTGACCTTGACGTCCGAACATCAAGTAAAAAAGGTGAATAGCCAGTGAACTGAGTGGTGTTATTGTAGCTCTCAACCACTCGTCTAGAAAACTGTGGCCATTCTATCTTCTTGGATAGAAGCTGTTCTCAACATGTTGATAAACATTTGGGGTTGTTTTTTCTCGCATGGGGCCTTCCCCCTTGAGGGTGGATGCGTAGTGCGAACTTTTTACTTCATGGTAGGAAAAAATTTTGGAAAGCTGGGATTCAAATGCGGGCCCCCGGCCCTTTAAAGGGACCGGGGCAGCCTTTAAGTGCTTCACGTACTCCCTTGAAGAAGGTGTAGTACGAGCAGTTAAGCCTGACAGGAACAAAAATACCCACTTGGATAGGGGTCGACCATCGTTAGGGCGTATGAAAATATCCAGATCTTTTTGGAGCCAATTTTTCACGGTCGGGTGACAATTTGGGTTTGGCCTTCGAGACGTATGGGGTGTAAAGGTGCTCTTTTTCCCCTTTCCCCCGGCTTTGGATAGTTCAGGCGGGGCACCAAAACCCCCTTTTTCTCAATGTGGGTTTTTCATGCCGATCCAATAGAATCTCTGGGGAGGGTTTCTTCCTTGTAGACACCAAAAAAGGGCCCGGATGTCATGATAGGCTCGAGTAATCTTACATCACGTTTTGGGGGAAAAGACCCGGGGGGCTCTCTCGCCGAAACTGGATCCAAGAGTTTCTCACGATTGGGCCTTTGTTAAGAAAGAGTTTTTTCCCCTTTGTCTCCAGAGAGTCGTAGTTTCCGTAAAAGGGGTATGTTTCCTGATCCTAGCGGGATTCTCCCAGTAGAGGGGTTAGTCGAGATTTCTCCAAGAACTCTGGACTCATTTGGGATAGTTTGCCATGGGATAAGCTTGATAGGATCTGCTTAAATTGGGGCTCTCTATCAGGTTTAGGCGCAGGGAAATTTTTCTGCGACAAATTTTTATAAAAGGGAGGCATTTCCACGTTTTCCCCGCGTCTTCCTCTGGGCTCCTCACCTTTGGGGGGGGATAACTTTGTCGCTTAATTTGTTTGCCACTTCGGTTTTTGATCTCGAAGTAAAGCTGGCCAGTCTGGATGCCCAACTTTGTTTAAAGGGCACCAACCCCGTGCGATTGAGGTGTGCTGCGGGTTTTGTTGCCCGGATACGGTGAATGGTTTTTCCGTGAGGTAATCCTAAACTTTCGGTGACGGCCCACCGATGCTTTATTCTAGTTTGAACGAGCTATAGTTTGGTCATTTTTTTCCCTCCCCTCAGGCTTCGGCTGGCTTTGGAAATAACCCTTTCTCGGTTGTTTTGAACTTTGCGGGAGCCCCTAGGCCAAAAATTGCATCCGTGTATAGAAAAAGGGATGTTTATAATCAGGTAGGGCCAAGATTGGAGGCGATGTCAGAAAGGGTTTTGGGTTTTTGGAACGCTTTTTCTTGAGGGTTCAACCACTCAAAAAAAATCTTCGGTCATAGTGCCCCGGGGGACAACCAAAAAAAGTAGTTCGGTAAGTTTCCCCGCTACTTGGCAAAGTGTGGTATGAACGGGGTAATACCCGGGGAAAAACCCAAGAAAACTTCTTACTTCCTAACTGTTTTAGGGTGTCCCAATTTTCCACAGCTGAACTTTTTTTTCGGGGTGGTTTATTCTTCAGCATCACAAGTCCCAAGTTTTTTAAATCGTGGCTTGAGTAGGTGGCATTTAGATGGTTTGATCTTGGGCCATGTTTATCGGGGCCCTAAAACACTTCAGCCAAATGTGATGTGGTCTTGTAGGTACGGAATAACAATCCCATCGTCCAGATAGAGCAGGACATTTTGGAAATTTTAACATGACCGAGGCATCGTTCCATCAAGGCTGGAAGTTAGCAGGGGCGTTACAAAAACCCGAAGGGCAGCTTGTGAACTCGTAGAGTCCCCCCTCGGGGTTTAAATCTGTCTTCTCTCTGTCCCAGGGCCATTGGTACTTGCCAGTTTTCCATGTGAGGGTTTGTGCGAGAAGTAGGCAGCGGGCCCAGACAGCGATGATCCTCGATACTGGAAGTGGGGAGGATCTTTGTGTGTGATGCGTTTAATTTCCCTTTAAACAACGCAAAAGCGATTTCCCTGCTTTCTTTTTCACAAGGACTATAGGGGCGGCCCATGGACTTTGGCTTTCTTTTATCACCTTGGTGTCCTTCATTTCCCTTTAAAGTTTCTTTCCCCGCTGATGCTGGCTGGGGGAATAGGGGCCGGGTTTTTTCCTTGATGGGGGTTTTCCCAGTGTTTTCTTGTGCTGAAGAGGTTGGTTTTGCCAAAATCAAAGAATGTTTACTGAATGCTTCATGGGTCTCTTAGCTAATTTGCGAAAACCATTGACTTGCCGACGGGGTATTTGAATCCCAAGCTGAGTTTTCCCCCAAGAGTATGAGTGTTGTCGGGGTCTTTACAGGGAAACCTAATAGACTTCTGGAAGCGATGTCCTTCACTCAAACACCTCCGGATCGAGCTGGAGAGATTGTGACGTGGTAAACTTGTGAAGCTCGCTGGGGAGTACTGAGGTTTACAAGGCTCGGGAAAAACCCGACCATTGAGACGGGACATCTCTACTGTTTTGACAAGAGGTCGGGGGATCAATTTTAATGGAGTCAAGCAGAGCTTCGTAGTTGGCATTGTCCCCGTCCTGGGCAACTCGGGACCAGATAAGGGTTTCACTTTTGGCTGGGAAAAAAATTGAAGAGGTTCTAGTGCGGGCACGGCAAAACCTCCACGTCATTAACAAATCTCGTTGAGCTAAGCGTTTATATCTTCTGAGTTTGCCTAATGGGAGGAAGCATGGGGGGAAAAGCTTAAAGCATGTAAAACTTTGTAAATACATGACGCATGATTTCATACTAAAATAAGTAGGCTATCCCCTAACCTCTGAACAACCACCTTGTCTATGCTGTCGGTCACCCAAAGCGTACGTAGGGTCCCAGTAGCCTAGTTTTCGAGGGTTGGCCATTACCCCCAAAAAAATTTCAATTTGGATTTCCCCGCCCGGACATAACACATCGGGCCCCCAAAGTTTCTCAAAAAAGTTCGGGGAAGGTAGTAAATTTAGAGCCCGATCCCAAGGGGTTCAAGAGTACTTGTCTATCAGATGGTTACAGGGACATGGCGAGAGGAACCTTTAGAACCCCTTTGGGTTCCTCTGGGGGGGCCCGGTTTTCTCCTCCCAGTGACGGCGCTTTGGGCTCAGGGGTAGCCCGTTTTTTAAAGGAAAGCCTCGAAAACGGGGGGGGCCCCCGACGTCTCAGTAGTACAGAAGGTCTTTCTCGTGAACAAATCTTTGAGGCGAGGGCCTATCAGGGGTTTTTTGGGCGGTCATGACCAGGCTCGGGGGGTTACAGTTCGCTTACAGATGACCATGTGAGGATGGCGTAGAGTGCCCTTTTTTAAATCTTTGAACTTGGGAAGTGAGTCAACAACTGGGGAAGGGTATCAGGTGGGCAGTAGTGGTCAGGTGTAGTGGCGTGCTGCTTGGACAGCTTGTACGGAAAGGCGGGAGATGGTGCAATACTAGGATTCCCCCCAGCCCCGGTCTGGGGGAATTGAAGAAGGGAAAGTTTGTGTACAAGAAGAGTCAGTCCCATACTCGCATGCGAGCTTTTTAAATCTAGAAATGGCATAAATGGATTCTGTGCGGATAACATGCTAGTTGACTTTGTTCCCTTCTAGAGCCACTCCTTCAAAGAAGCTCAAATTATGCCTCAGCAGCTGAAGGGTCAATAGTTTCAACCTGTTGTAGGGCCCTGTAGGGGGATTGAAGTGCTAAAGCATATTCCCCCGAGACTCTCACCTGCTTTCTGTCGTCTGTTTAGAACTTAAGGCGGATTTTGGTTGTGACTGTACCTCAAATTTTTTCTAGGCGATTTAAGTTTTGTTTTCAGTGGGGTTTTCTCAGTAGCTGGGGCCCTGAACGAACTTCCTCTACACGGGGCCCCCTTGAGTTTTGGCCCCAAAAGTAGCTGTACCGCGAGCAGGGGGAAAACGAGACAAAATTCGGGGCGGTAATCTTCTCCCCCCAAGTCAGTAGTGGTGGTGGTTTCCCCTATACTTGGAGACTAGAATTCCCTAAAGAATTTATTTTTCCATACAACTGTAGGGGCAGGAACATTGTCAATAGCAACAGTTGGTGGTGCAGCAACATTAGCAGATAAGTAGAAGGACTACTAAACCAGCAAGCATGGGTACTTTCTGTAGACATTTGGAATAATTGGATGGACTGTCCCCAAGAAGAGAAGAAAAAAAAAAAAGGTGCCTGTCCCTTTAAAAAAAAATTCTCTTTACTATAGAGCTGTAGGCAGGGTACCCCGGGGGACTTGTAGTGCAAAAGCTTATCCTGTTCGGCGCCACTTTTTCCTTCCTTGGGATACTCGGAACCCGGGGTGGCCCCTTTTAGTGGTTGTTTTCACGGGTAACATGTATGGCACAGGGGAAAAATGGTGACTAACTTCCCCAAGACCTATACCCAAAAAAATTTTTCTTTGTCCTAGTCAAGAACCAAACACTAGACGACCAATGCCAGGTTGGAAAAAAGTAGTTGCATTTATTTGCACAATAATAGTTTAGCCCTTGTCTCTGGGGCAACCAGGAAAACAATAACTGTGATGCAGTAACAAAACTTGACTTGAGTAGATTAATAGCGGGAGCTTTGTTAATATAAAAGTCTCTAATGTTCAGACTCTGGGGAACTTTAGATGCTGGGTATATTTCTTTTGAAAATAACTGATTAAGACCTTTAAACCTGAAGAGTGGATTCTTACCCAAGGGCCAGGCTTTGAGAAAAAAAAAACCTGGTTTTTAAGGACCTCTGATTCTTGAAAACTCGGGTTTTTAGACAACTGATACTTCCCCCACCTTGACGCATGAAAGTCGTGGGGTCTCGACTTTAAAGCCGGAGAAGACTATGACTGCTGGGGGGAGACCCTCTATTCCCGACGGGCGGACAAAGGTTTTCTGATGGACTTGCACCTCCTGGTAGCCTGGGGATCCTTGTGAGTCCCTTTGGGGGTAGGAGAATTAAGGGCGGTTTAGGGAGGCAGGGGCCTAGCAGAATGCTGAGTGAGCCAGGGGGCAACACACACCTTGACTTGCCGGAGACCCGCACACCTCCCCATGGGGAGAGACTACTAATAACTGCCCAACTGCCCCATGCCTAACTGCCTCTGGCCCGCCGTTGGTGTTGGGATGGTACAGAGGGGACATTTTTCAGAGACTATTGCATCATTTTTTAATGACATTTATGCAGCAAAAAAGCAATAACATTTATACTAGGGAAATGTTATAACAAGGGAAACCCAAAAAGCAGAGGGCGACCAGAAATATTTAGACTGGCAATATTATGATTTTTTTTTCTGCATGAAACATTGTGACAGAATCAGCAAAAATGGAACAAAGAAATCTTCAGGCGGGTCTACATAATCAAGTGCATGGCTTGCAGTGTGAACTTGGACAACCACACAAGGATATTACTGAAAAGGAATTTCCCATTTCTATGGTCAACAAAATCATTTAAGTATCTAGGGATCAACGTATCGTCAAACCTCCAACACATTTTTGGCTTAAATTTTGCACCCCCTATTTGTATTTTAAAACCCCAATTTTGCTCACTGGGATATGAAAAACTTTCTTTGGGGTTTGGGGGGGGTAAACATCTTAAAATGAGTGTTTTACCTAGATTGCAATATTTGTTTCAGACAATACCTGTCCTTTTACCTAGATCCTTTTTTCAGCCTATAGACAAATGTTTTAGAAATTTCATCTGGTCAGGGAAGGAAACAAGAAAATCGAGAAATCTACACTCATTAGGCCCAAACTAGAAGGTGGTCTAGCACATATATGGTGGGAATGCCCAAACCTACAAAACTAAAGGTCTAAAGTGATAGATATAATTAAGTTGACAATGGGGGTACAACTCCAAAACGATCCAACCATATTATTACTGTTGATAATTCCCCTCCCAACATTTGCTATTAAATGAAGCTTAATTGTCTTTATGTTAACAGCCGCTAAGGCTTTGTTTCTTTGCCTTTGGAGGTCTACAACAATCCCGTCTCTGACTGGTTTAAAGAAATATTCTTCCTGCAACGCATGGAGGAGATTAGAGTGGACAACAAGCAAACGTTGGATAAGTATACTAAAACGTGGAGAGATTGGGTTTACTTTCGTGCTTCCCTTTAAAATGCACTTAAATAATATACCTCAATAAGCAAAGGTTGAGAAACCCAAATTTTTTTTCTGGGCCTTCTTGGTAAACACAACAAAAACTCACTAACCTCCTTTCCCCAAAACACCCAATGGGCTGCCTTCTGATGTGCTCCTGATGCCGATCTTAGTTTATATTGTTCGGTTGTTATTCCCATATTTTTTCTAGGGAAAAACTTTTTAAAGGCTTTCCATGGTAAATTTTTGATCTGATTTTAACTGACTTGCACTCAAACTTGAGGCACTCGCTCTTTTATACTTTTCCTGTGATACTTTTTTCCTGTGATCCAGAATACACAGTGTTTTCTCATGTCTTTTTAAACAAATAAAAAAAGAACAAAGACAGATATGGATATAACGCTTTATTGTATAAATGCATAATTGTACTGTTTAAGCTATAATTCTATACAAAATAGTTAGCATGTGTTTTTAATAAAAACCTTTGAATTTGAAAAAAAGAAAGATAATGTTTTTATTTTATGTAAAAGTACATACACATAATTAAAACACAACATATTTGGTATCACCAGAATCGTATTGACCTGCAGAATACAGAAACACATAATTTATGCCTTAGAGTGTAAGCCCTCACGGGCAGGGACCTCTCTCCGTCTGTACCAGTTGTTAGTTATTAATTTGTCACCTTTTTACTAGTGTGACCTATGTTATGTATGAAACCTGAATGTACAGCACCCTGGAACCAAGGGCGCTCAAAAATAAATAATAATAATAATAATAATAATAATAATAATAATAATAAAAAGAGTCAACACCGTAAAAACAAGGTATACCAAATGCCAGATTTTTTCAATGATTTTACTTTTAGGCACACTTTACACTGATTACATGTGCCTAAAAACCGCCGCAGCAACACCAATTTTCACATTTTGTCACATTTCACCCCACTTGGAATTTCGTTTCGGCTTCCCAGTATATTCTATGGTATGGATGATGCTGGAGAAATATTGACATTCCAACAAGCAGGAAGCTGTTTATAGTGTTCTATGAAATCTCTAAACTCCGGATAACCCCTTTAAGAAATAGAGAAAGTTTTTATTGTTTTAAAACTACTTAAACATAACGGAAACCCTACATATTTAGTATCAGTGGAATCATTTCGAATACCATAGATAACATATTCCTACTGAAAAATAAGCACCATAAAAACAAAACCACCGCAAACATAGCATACGAGTAGTGCATTTTTTTTGTGTGTGGGGGGGTTCCAAGTACATTAGGAACAAGCCCTCATATGTCTATGTAAATGGACAAATAAAAAGCTTTGGTTTTTGGAAGGCGGGGAGGTAAAAAATTAACAGCCAAAAAATTATGACCATGGGCTAGGAAGAAGTTAAAGGGGTTGTCTCATCTCAGAGTTTCATAGGATGCATGAATGAATAATGCTGCTTTGCTCTGTCACTTCCTGGTCAAGCTGTCTGTAATTAGCATATGAGCTCAGTGTATTCAGACTTCTCTGTTTATTATGTTTATTAGTCTAGATTAGCTAAATTACCTTCTACCAGGACAGGAGAAGCTGCTGAGCTAATGTAAACAGTAGAGTAATTACTGTCTTTTGTCTGAAAGATCAGATAACACACAAGCTTTCACACTGTGACCAGGACCTGTGTGATGACTTCGCTCCCTGCTATCAGATAGAACAAACAGCAGGGGGAAAAGGAGTACACAGGTCGGTCACTTGGGGAACCAGAGAACTCAGAAGGTGATAAAATCATATGCAGCTCCTTAACAAAAAAGATGAACAAAGCAATATATTTGTAAAACGTGTTCATTTAGTGTTCCCTACATTTTGAAAGCTATTCTTTGTAGTGAGACAACCCCTTTAAGCTCGAATTATTTAGTGGCAGAAGATTTGGTGGTCTTATACATCTTGCACAGTTGTAAAAGGTCCTAATACATTACATGATTTGAACTGTTTTCAAGTCCAGCGCTGAAAACTGGTCTTTCACTATTATATCTAGTATTAAAGACATGTGACTACTGGTCATGATGTTTTATGAACTGACAAATAAACTGATTGCACTGAAAGTATGCCTCTAGATTCAGAAAGCTTCTGACATGTTAAATTGACCTGTTAGAAGTTGATATTGCTATTGGTCCAGGAGATGAGACTGCCACACATTCTTGAAACAAAAGGAGCAGTGCTCACCTGAGGGTTGCGCCCTATTGAATTATTTTATGTTCTACTTCGCTGATCCCCAGAAACTCAGGGTTAGTGGTGTATGGGGGTCATATAAAGTTTAGGAGTCTAGTCACTCATCTGCTCATGTTTCCGAAGAAAGCTGAGGAGAGCCAGATATTGCTAAAGGAGCACAGCGTTCACTTGAGTGCTTCTGTTTTTTCATTTTCAGTGAATAGTGGGGGTCTCAGCCCCAGGATCCACACGGTTGGAAACTTCTGACAATTGATTTGGACATATTCATTTTTTTTTAAAATTAGAGGTACACTTTAAAGACCTTTTTTAGTGTAAATCAAATAAGAAAAATGGAAGTCTGTGATATTTTCACAATAGTGTATGTGTGTGTATCTTTGGATACAATGGACGCTAAACGCTGTGTGCAGCAATTGCCTCTAGAGGAAATTGTTTCTTCTTGTAGAATGTGTAATGCTGTAATGGAGTCTTATAGGGCTAGGCAATGCTCCCTGGGAAAAACGGTATGTAAATTACTATTCACATAGAAATAAGTCTCTCTAGCACCATCTATCCATGAAACATGACTAAGGATTGCAGCAAAGAATTGCAGAATCTCCTCTAAAACGTACAGCAATAACACAGTAACACAGAAAACACAACAGCATCAGCAGAGAGCAAAGAGATTCACAGTAAGGGCTTGTCCCCATGGCACAGGTTATTTGTTGGGTTTTCAGACGGATTGTGGTTCTACAAACCGCCTGAAAACCAACAAGCAACTCTCCCCATAGACCTCAATGGAAAATACGTGCAACAGTCCCCACTGCATGGATTTTCTGCCAGACGGTTTTTGACACCACTGGCGGTCCGGAAAACTTAGAACATGTTCATTCTTCCGCCCAGTTTTCGGGCAGAACATGAACATGTGAGTGAGATGGGGGAGGGCTTGAATCTGCAAACCGCGGAGAAAAGCAGCACCCCTGCGTGACAAAATAAGACCAAATACCAGTCGGCATTTCCGACTGGTATTTGGATATAGCATCAATGCCTGATCCAATCCTGATGCCAGAGGTAGACATTGATGACATATTCTGTCCATATGCCATCAATGTTTATGAGAGAAGGGGACCATCTCTCGTTATGGAGAGAACCAGTTAAGGTGTGTAGTGTTTTGATTGCCTTTTAGCCCACTACTAAGCATCTGCATATCACAAGGCATTATGGGAAAGGAGCTGGAAAGCTCACTGCGCCCTCTATAGGTTGTAACAAAATCCTACAATTTACTTCTGATTCACTGAATCTTTGAGAAGCAAAAAGGAATAATTGTCAAGCCAATATTGCTCACTACATACGCCGTTTCGGGGTTTTTGCCCCTCATCAGTGTAGAGCAGGAGCAATATTGGCTTGACTGGTGGGAGGCAATGAGTGGCTGAGAGAAGGGGAACATCTCTCCTTATGGAGAGCACCAGTTAAGGTGTGTAGTGTTTTGATTGCCTTTTAGCCCACTACTAAGCATCTGTATATCACAAGGCATTATGGGAAAGGAGCTGGAAAGCTGGAAACGGCGTATGTAGATGAGCAATATTGGCTTGACAATTATTCCTTTTTGCTTCTCAAAGATTCAGTGAATCAGAAGTAAATTGAGGATTTGTTACAACCTATAGAGGGTGCAGTGAGCTTTCCAGCTCCTTTCCCATAATGCATTGTGATATGCAGATGCTTAGTAGTGGGCTTAAAGGCAATCAAAACACTACACACCTTAACTGGTGCTCTCCATAAGGAGAGATGTTCCCCTTCTCTCAGCCACTCATTGCCTCCCACCAGTCAAGCCAATATTGCTCTGCTCTACACTGATGAGGGGCAAAACCCCGAAACGGCGTGTGTAGAAGAGCAATATTGGCTTGACAATTATTCCTTTTTGCTTCTCAAAGATTCAGTGAATCAGAAGTAAATTGAGGATTTGTTACAACCTATAGAGGGCGCAGTGAGCTTTCCAGCTCCTTTCCCATAATGCCTTGTGATATCAATGTTTATGGTGAGACAACCCACTTAAGTTTAAAAACACCTGAAAACTGCATTCAAACATTATCATGTGCTTAGCAGAGTGTTTTATGAAAATATGTTTAGAATTATATTTATTAGACACTAAAATGTAGAAGTATGTAATAGGTCCAAAGCCAATGAGTATCATGTTCCACTGGTGAGGAAAATATGTATATGATACAAGTAGCTATCTGTGCTGCAGTACTAGTTACAGGCTAGACTTTTTGCCCTTGGGTGACAAACATAATTATTTCCAGCTGTAACCATGTTTGTTATTTCAGATCTTTCCTTATCTCTTCATCATCCTCTCAAACAGAATTTATCCTCCACTCGTCTGCTGTCGATTCTGCCTTCAGTTAAAAAACATTTGATGAATGCATTTGCCTGAAAAGAAAATTACCCAAAGACAGATTTATATTTAGACTAGAGTTTGTTTGAGTATGTTTAAGATGAAAGAGATAGGCAACTAAACATGTAGCACTTACCTGTTTCATTAGCAATTCTGACTGTCTTTGACAGTAAGGCCGTGTTCACACGGCTTATTCCCGACGGATATGTGAGCCGGATTGCGCTCACAAATCCGGCGTGAATAAGGGGCGGGACGGGGGCGGGGGCGGAGCGCGGCGGGGGCGCTGCTCCCCGGCCCCATAGACAATGCATTGTTTACGGCGCGTACACGCCGTAAATAATGTTCATGTCACTTTCTCCCCCCGCGGCGGATTCGCCGAGCGGGGAGGAGCGACGGAATCCACTGTTCTCTATGAGAGCAGTGGATTACCGTAATGACTCCGACGGATTGGTGCCGTACTGCAGCGCAAATCCGGCTCGGAGTCCGGCGCCAATCCGCGGAAAAATAAGCCGTGTGAACGAGGCCTTAGTGTCACGCTTTGAGAAAAGACACAGATCCAGAAACTTTAGGGCACATTTGCTTTGTAGTAGTTTTCCCGCAATTATTCTGTCTATAGTATCATTGAAAAAAGTATCCAATACAACATAACCTTTATGTCAAATATAAAAAAAAAATTGAATAGTATTATACAGGCGTTCCAGGTTTTCCCGCCCTATTAGGACACAATTACATCATATAGGACGTCTTGAATGAGTTACTGTCCTCTATGAACAAGAGCAATAAGAAGTTAAGTATGCCTTTTATGGCGTTGTCCCCACTGCACTGTTTTTCAGCCGTTTTTCAGTTTTGAAAACCGGCTGCAAACTGGCTGACAAACTTTATCACTGACCTTAATGGAAAAGATTTTCCGCCCGACGGTTTTTCACACCGCCGGCATTTCGAAAAACATAGAACATGTTCATTCTTCTGACCAGTTTTTGAGCGGCAGAAGAACATGTCTATGTGAAGGGGTAGGGCTTTTCTCCACTAACCGCGGAGAAAAACCGTCCCCCGACGACCGGGTGCACTGCACGAAAACAGTACAAATACCGGTCGGACAAACTGACTGGTATTTTTCCTGTGCTGTGTAAACGGCCCCTATCAGACCAACATATATTTCTACAAGAAAAATATATGTGTTATCGATGCAAATTCAGAACCCTGGCTGCGACTGTCAGCCATTAATCCTTACCCTATCCTTACCCTATTACCCTTACACAGCATAATTGCGGGGCGTAATTACGCCCCGCAATTACATCGGGACTTCTGGAGCTCGCGCCAACTCCCACGGGGTGGGGAGCCAGCAGCCTGCCGGCCCCATAGACATTCATTACTAGCGGCGCGTATTCGCCGCTAGTAATTGACATGTCACTTATCTCCCCCCGCGGCGTATTGTGCGCGCGGGGATAGGAGACGTATTCCATAGTTCTCTATGAGCACTGTGGATTACCTTAATGACTGGGACGTATCTCGCCCCGTATTGAGCGCAGTACGCCGCGAAATACTGGCTGAAATACATCCCAATTTAAGCCGTGTGAACATAGCCTTATAGTTTATTTTGTTCACTGTATGTTTCTGAATTAAATTAGAGGCATACAGAAATATACCTCATGTACCTTTATGGCAACCTTTTTATGGTTTTGTTTTGTACCAGGTGTTAATACATTTGCCCTATAAAGGAAAACTCTTTCTTCACAACATATTTTTCATGTTGAATCTGATTTGAAATTGATCCATGCTCTTCCTCTGATCCCTGTAATACTGGGTACCAAAGTCAACCATGGCTAGAGTAAAGAATTTTTAACTCTAGCTATGTTTCATGTATTATCTATCTTATACATAAGACTAGTATCCTTACTCTAATATAGCATGGTGATTGAACAGCAAGAGTTGTCCACCTCTACCTCCATTTTTTCTGGACAATGGAGCTAAAAAACATTTATGGCCACACGCCCACCCCTTTAAATAGGTCAAACTCTTACAAATGCTCAAACTAATGAAGGGTGAGCATTAACAGCTCTAGTCACACGCTCTATATGCCGAACATGTAACTGCTAAGGCAGTGATTGGATCACAGTCATGTGAAAGAGATATGTGATGTCATCAGTGGGGGATCAGCAGAAACATCATAGCAGCAGCGGTGCAGAAGAAGGTCAGTGCCATTTTATGTTTTATTTCATGTCAGTGTGGGGAAGAAGAGGAGTTTTGAAAAAGGTTGGAAACCTATTTAATTAAAAGCGACTATGGAATTTAGACTACAGAATGAGGTCAAAACCTGATAAATCTATGCCTTAATATAGATACAGACCCCTTATCTCATATTGAATTAGTATAGGCCAAAGGGATTGACCCCCACTGGGATCTGTGTACAGTGCTGTAGTATATTTGGATGCTATAAAAATAAAAAATGTATTGACATCTCTCTCTGTATGAACAGCACATGTCTATATGTACACCTTCATATATGCATCTCTTATATACAGTTACCACACAAACAAGAGGTTTACGGTCAAAACTACACTTAAATGCTTAGGAGAGAAACATACAGCTCTTCAGGCTTTTCTTATGACGGTGCTCAGTGGTACACACAGGGCTTTGAGAAAGCATCAGCAGACGCGAAACGACTGTTAGGCTATGTTCACACCGCACAGGATTACACTCGTATCTTCGGCGCTTTTCATTTTTTAAAAGTGCCGAGGATACGATCGTTCCTGCGGCCTCATAGCCGGCAATAGGAAAGACAAGCTGCTGTCTACACAGTTCGTTTTTTCTCTGCCCGTCTTTCGGCAGTGGTGTATTATACAACATGTTGTATAATATGCCGGCGCTTCTCGTTTTCTTGTCGTCTTCCCATACAATACAATTGTATGGGCGACATCAGAAAAACAAGAAGCGTCTGCGTTTTTTGCGCAAAGTGTGACAAAAACTGCGTTCCTGAATCGGAGAAAAATTGGATGCTTTCAGGCCGTTTTTCGTCCTATGCAGTGTAGACATAGCCTTAGTCTTTTTTCCATGTGTCTATTCCCGTGAGTGCCGCGGACTTTTTTATACAAGTTTTGGAGTCTTATGTACAGTTAGTTTACATCTACACTGGAGACTCTGTTGCAGACCTTATATTTTCAGTGCTATTTAAAATGATGAATGCTGCAGCAAAACAGATCTTAGGGGCTCAATAAGGTCTGCTGGTGCCCATCTTGTGACAACTCCATCACAACTTGAATTCCATTTTTTCTGTTCCTAAAACAAAACAAAAAAACCTTGAAATCATTTTCTTATAATGATTTCCATGAGGCTGTCATTTTAGCAAAAAGAATAGTGCTGTGGTGGCGCTGTTCTGCCTGTCAAATATGATGACACCAATCACTAAGAGCTTCTGATGTGAACAGTCTAACTTGCAAGTTGTATATATCAAAAAGTTTACATCAACTAATTTTAATCCCTTCCAGATGTGTGGTCATAATATTATAGCTCTTCATTTTTTTTCTACCCCGCCTTCCAAAAGCCATCTTTTTTATTTTTCCATCTACATAGAGATTTTTGCGGAGCAAGATGTACTTTTTAATGGTGCTATTGATTATACCATATAATGTACTAGGAAACCCCAAAAAATTCAAAGGGGATTGAAATTGAAAAAAAAACAAAACATACTTGTACACTATGTTTACGGAGGTTTTGTTTTTATGGCGTTCATTCTTCGGCATAAATATGTTACCTGTATTATACAGCTCAAAATTTTTTCCAGTTACCAAAATTTTGGGTTTTCTTATGTTTAATCATTCGAAAATAATAAAAACATTCTCTATTTCTTAAAGCGGTTATTCGGAGTTTAAAGATTTCATTGAACACTATAAACAGCATTTGTATGGAAAAGTAAAGATATTCCACTACCTTCAGTTTTCTTTTGTTTTTGCCCCTTTTTAATCTCATAAGATCCACAGGCTGGCAGAGTAATACAGCCAATCATTCTCTGCTCAATCACCACAAAAGGGGGGGTGTTCGAGCTGAGCCTGGCTTCAAAAAACATCCACTGAGTGGTGACAAAATATTCAATGAGGCCATGTGATGAACATCAGGTGGTTTGCAGGGGATGGGGGGAGGGGAAACAAGGCCTTTTTTTTGGGGCTTGCATACAGACAAGAAAAAAATTTTGAATTTTTTTACAAATTTGTATAATACAAAGGGCCCCTGTAACAAAAAAAAAAAGTCCCGGAAAACCCCTTAACTTTGCGCTGAGCACTTTTCTGCGACCAATTTTAATTTTTTGATTTCCCCCCTATGGGCCCGAGTGAGGGTGCTTTTTTGTTGGGTTGAAGTAAGTTTTTATTGTACCCTTGGAAACAGTGGTGGGGCCAAAAGTATTGGGACCCCGCAATTCGTCAGATAATACTCAGTTTCTTCCTGAAAAAGATTGCAATCACAATTTTTTTGGTTTATTATCTTTCATTTAATTTGTCTTCAAGGGAAAAAACCACAAAAAGAATTTCAAAAGCCAAATTGGATAAAATTTTCCACCCAAACTAAAAAAGGGGGGGAACAAAAACTTTGGCACTGTTTGAAAAATCATGTAATTTCTTAAATTTGTGTTATTAACAGCCCCTGTAACTTACCTGTGGCACCTAACGGGTTTGGGGCAATAACAAAATCCCACTTGCACCCATTGACATGAATTAAAATTTTTACTAAACCTCTGTCCTTTTTGCTTGGTGTGCCCTTTGGGCAGGAGAAAAGAAAAGAAAAAAGAAACTGCGGGGACTTGAGAACCCAAAATTGGGAACAGAGCAAATCTCAAATAAAGTCCATCTCCAAAGATGAATTTTCCCTGTGTCTACCTTTGCGCAGTGTCATCAAGAAGTTTAAAGCCCTGGCATGGGCAAACCTCCCCAGGCACTGTGGCAACCTCCCTAGAGTGGACGGAAAAGAAAAAAATTTCGAGAGATTTCACCAAATTTTGGGTATGGTGGAAAAAAAACCCGATAACATCCAAACAAGTTCAAGCGCCCTGCGCCGAGGGTACAACATGTCAAACCCCACATCCGTCGCGTCTGAATAAAAAGGGACTGTATGGTAGGGGAACCAGGGAAAACCCCATTTTTACCGGGGCATAAAAAAGCCAGGCTGGAGTTTGCGCAATCTTACCTGAGAAAGCCTAAACCGATTTGGAAGAATGTTCTCTGGTCAGATGAGACAACAGTAGAGCTTTTTGGGAAAAGGCATCAACATAGATTTACAGGAAAAAAAAGAAGGCATTCAAAGAAAAGAACACGGTCCCTACAGTCAAACATGGCGGAGGTTCCCTAATGTTTTGGGGTTGCTTTTGCTGCCTCTGGCACTGGACTGCTTGACCGTGTGCATGGTATTATGAAGTCTGAAGACTACCAACAAATTTTTCAGCATAATGTAGGGCCCAGTGTGAGAAAGCTGGGTCTCCCTCAGAGGCCATGGGTCTTCCAGCAGGACAATGACCCAAAACACACTTCAAAAAGCACTAGAAAATGGTTTTAGAGAAAGAACTGGAGACTTCTAAAGTGGCCAGCAATGAGTCCAGACCTGAAATTCCATAGAACACCTGTGGAGAGAATCTCAAAATGGCAGTTTGGAGAAGGTACCCTTCAAATCTCAGGGACCTGGCGCAGTTTGCTAAAGAAGAATGGTCTAAAATTCCAGCAGAGCATTGTAAGAAACTCATTGATGGTTACCGAAAGCGGTTGTTCGCAGTTATTTTGGCTAAAAGGTTGTGCTACCAAGTATTAGGCTGAGGGTGCCAATACTTCTGTCTGGGCCCATTTTTGAAGCTTTGGGTGAAATGATCAATGATTTGATTTTGTCTCATTCTGTTTAGTGTTTTTTCATTGCAAGCAAAATAAATGAATATATTAATACCAAAGAATTTGTGATTGCAATCATTTTCAGGAAGAAACTGAGTATTATCTGACAGAATTGCAGGGGTGCCGATACTTTTGGCCACCACTGTACATGCGATTTTTTTTTATAACTTCTTATTTAAATTTTTAGAGGACATGAAATGACAAAAAAAAATTATTTTGACGTTTGGAATTTTTTTCTTCTATGGTGTTCAGCATACGAAATAAATGATGTTATATTTTAATATGGTCCTTCCTACCATAGAAGCTGACCATCATTCATCTCACTGGTGTAACTAGCATTTGAGTGGTGATGTATAACTATATTGGGACGCTATTGTCTGTATCGTTGACAATCTGAAATATGTTCATCTTTAACCCTAATATATCTTTAGGGAGACAAACCGTTGGTTATTGTCTGGTGCTGTGATGTGTCACTGTGTTTGTTTATCTTGAATGTGATACATGTTTTTTGTGCCTTTGTGATGTTGCCCTGATGGATCCTGTCGTCATTGAAGGAAACGCGTTGGATTTTGTGGCATAGGCTTATGTGGCTTATGCTTAAATAAGTGGACACTATAGTAGGTACTATGTGTTGTTTATCATATTATCAGAAAGTTTAAGTATCTATATATTTCTGCACCAGTGAATAGAAAGTATTTATTACTATTTGCTATGTAATGATCCCTTTGTTTTGCCGAGGAGTATATTGTAGGGCAAAATAGGGACATTGGTCCCTATAGGTAGGTTGGGTTCCGGTGGGGGTCGTCCTTGTTGGGATGCGTTCCCCTTTTCTTGGTAGGTAGGAATTTAGATTATCTTTTGTTTATTGTGAAGTTGGTGTAGAGGTGAATAGAGTTGTTAGTTTTAGGTTTTTTTAGTGACTATATTAAAAGTTAAATTTTAATCAAGTATTCTCTACAAGTGTAATTTTTTTCTAGGATATTTATGGAGATACTGAGTGGTAACATTGGGTAAGGATACCCAGTCCTCAATTAGCTTGGGATGGTTGTTGTATATTTTAATAGATCAAACTTTAACGGATGCGGCAATATAGATATATCTATAGATATACACATATATAATGCAGAAGGGTGTACAAAGAGGGTAGGAATAATAAAAGTACTTACATTTATGAAGACGCCACAGCCATTGAAGAGCAGGTCTCTGCTGTAAGTGGCGGGTGTCAGCTATATTGATCAGCTGGCACCCACTGCATATGGAGTGGGCTCAGTGAGTAAGCCATCTCCATACTCCCTTACTGCCATTATGACATACCTGTACGTCAATTGTTGGTAAGGTGTTAAGTGACATTATTTAGTACTGAGCCTGTGGTAAGTTACTTCTTACCACATCACTCAAACTTGACTTGTATACAGGGCCGGACTGGGAATAAAAATCAGCCCTGGCACTAAGCCCCCAGCAGCCCACATACAATATCCGCTTAAAAAATTTCCCTTGTTCTCGCACCTCGCCACTTTCTAAAATAAACTACACTATAAAGCTGCTTTCACACGGAGCGTTTTTGGTGCATTTATGTGTTTTTGGTGCGTTTTTGTGCAGAAAGGCAGAGCAGTTAATGCTGAACATTTCTGCACAAAAAAACGCATCAAAAAATGCACCAAAACCGCTCCGTGTGAGAGCTCCCTACACACAAGCAAGAAAGAAACAGTGGTGCAGAGAAACCCCTCATCACAGAGTCAGGTGTGCACTTGCTTTACAATCAGGGACAAGCCCACACTGACACTACATAAGCACCAGCATAACCTACAACCCCACCAATCACATCCCCAGTAGTCAGGTCACCATCACATGAATACAGCACTGATAGAAGTAAAATGACCCCTGACAGCAGGGACTCACAGGAGACGTCATCTCTGATGGGAGTTGTCTTCTTCTCCTTTTCTCCTTCTGGCCCAAACCTCCATGATGTCTTTCCTGATGAGTCGTTCCCTTCCATTTCTTTCTCTGTCCAGTAGAGCATGCAATGTCCTCTTCTAGTGGTCACTACTCGTCCCTGTAGAATTTACCACAAATATATCTTAGACATCTTTTCCAGCACTTTCCTATCAATTCCCCAAACAGAGTATATTAGACCCTAAAAATTAGAAATTAAAAAATGTGAGATAAGTGGCATGTAAATAGGTAGACCCCCATTAGGTAGGTAAAAAGGGCCTTCCTCCATTAATTTGGTAGGTAGACAGGGCCTACCCCAGTAACTAGCCAGGTAGCAAGGGCTGTCTCCAGTAACTAGCCAGGTTAGCTGGGGCTGTCCCCAGTAATCAGCCAGGTAGGGCCAGGGGCAGTAATTAGCAGTCAGGGCCAGTAAGTAGGCAGGCAGGGGCAGTATATAGCCAGGCATCGCCAGGGGCAGTATATAGCCAGGCAGGGCCCGGGGGTATATAGCCAGGCAGGGCCCGGGGTATATAGCCAGGCAGGGCCAGGGGGTATATAGCCAGGCAGGGCCAGGGGGTATATAGCCAGGCAGGGCCAGGGGTTTATGGCCAGGCAGGGCCAGGACCAGGGGTGTATAGCCAGGCAGGGCCAGGGGTATAGCCAGGTAGGGCCAGGGGTATATAGCCAGGCAGAGCCAGGGCCAGGGGTATATAGCCAGGCAGAGCCAGGGCCAGGGGTGTATAGCCAGGCAGGGCCAGGGGTATATAGCCAGGCAGGGCCAGGGTATATAGCCAGGCCAGGGCCGGGTATATAGCCAGGCAGGGGCCAGGGGTATAATAGCCAGGCAAGGCCAGGGGTATATAGCCAGGCAGGGCCAGGGGTATATAGCCAGCAGGGCCAGGGGTATATAGCCAGCCAGGGCCAGGGGTATATAGCCAGGCAGGGCCAGGGGTGTATAGCCAGACAGGGCCAGGGGTATATAGCCAGGCAGGGCCAGGGGTGTATAGCCAGGCAGGGCCAGGGGTGTATAGCCAGGCAGGGCGCGGGGGGAATAGCCCGGCAGGGCCATAGCCAGGGGTGTAAAACCAGGCAGGGCCGGGGGTGTATAGCCAGGCAGGGCCAGGGCCAGGGGTGTATAGCCAGGCAGGGCCAGGGGGTGTATAGCCAGGCAGGGCCAGGGCCAGGGTTGTATAGCCAGGCAGGGCCAGGGGTGTATAGCCAGGCAGGGCCAGGGGGTATATAGCCAGGCAGGGCCAGGGGTGTATATCAAGCCAGGGCCACGGCAGTATAGCCAGACAGGGCCACGGGTGTATAGCCAGCCAGGGCCAGGGGTATATAGCCAGGCAGGGCCAGAGCCAGGGGTGTCTAGCCAGGCAGGGCCAGCGCTGTATAGACAGGCAGGGCCAGGGCCAGGGGGGTATAGCCAGGCCGGGCCAGGGGTGTATAGCCAGGCAGGGCCAGGGCCAGAGGTATATAGCCAGGCAGGGGCAGTACGTAGTTAAAAAAAATATATATATAAATAAAGATCTTACTCACCTGATGTCTTTCCCTCCTCTTCTCCAAGTCCGTCCGGAGCGGCCGCTCTCACCTGAGTGGGGGCCGCGGAGCAGTCGCGCGATGACGTCATCACATCGCGCGCCTGCCTCGCGGCCACTTGGGAGCGGTACAGGCGGCGGCCGTGATGGCTGCATGGTTGGGTCAGTGACCCGGCCGTGCAGCGAGGGGGGCCTGTCGGCCCCCTGGCACAGGGGTCCGGTCGCATATGCGACCATTGCGGCCCATGTGTGTGCGCCGGCACTCGGCGCCCGCCAGTCCGGGCCTGCTTGTATATAAAGGCTTCCAGCCTTCCTCCCTTCTCCTCTGCTCCATGTTGTTCCTCCATTATCTTCCTGTCTTGTGTCTCATTCCCACTACCCACACAAAAGTAGTACATAGCACAAGTTACTAGGTGCACACACCAGCAGAAACTTAAAATATTCTAAAAGGCTCATGGGAAAAGAGCGCAGCGCCTTTTATTGGATGTAGCATTCCTCAAGTCACATCAGGCTCTCTGAGTCTTGCGATGTAAAGGTTATTACCATAGCCTTTCCAATTTGTTCCTCTGCAGGCTGCTGTTTCAGGGTGGTTCCCCTCCTCAGTGCAGAGTAGAACTCTGGCTTGCTAGGTAGACAGCAATGAGAAATAGGGAGAGCCACCATGTCGACACGTGGAGTCTTATTGCCTTGAACTCCACTAAAATTTAAATATTCTAAAAGGCTCATGGTAAATTATCTATTGGATGTAGCATTCCTCAAGTCACATCTGACTTTTTGAGCCTTGCGATATTAAAGGAATCACCATAGCCATGCCAGTTTGTTCATCAGCAGACAGCTGTTTCGGGGTGTTGCCTCACATCAGTGCAGAGTATAACATTGGCTGGTTAACTTCTCAGCATTTTAAGACCAAGGGCCACATGTATGAAAACTGTCTAGGTCTAAAACTCACTTTGTTGCGCATAGCAACGAATCAGAGTGCCTCTTTCATTTCATATAGTGCTCTGGACAAATGTAAGGGGGCACTCTGATTGGTTGCTATGTGCAACAAAGAAAGTCTTAGACCTAAACAGTTTTCATACATGTGGCCACAAGTGTCGAAGGTGTCAAAGTGTTGTCATATCCTCAGCCTTTGGGCATCGGCAGCTTCAGTCATCTTAAAAAGTACCTATCACCTCCACACAAACACACAAAAAATTGATAGTAGATGAAATTATAAGACTTTTCTCAAATACATGTCATTAGAAATGCAGAGGATTTCCCTCGGTATTACAGGGGAACAGGTTTTCACTTTGTAAGTCAGGAAATCCTACAGAAGGCTGTGGAAGCTACCAACTGTGCAGGGGGGGGGGGCTGATGGAATACCTGCTTGTACAGGGTGATCTGAGTCTCTCACTATATACAATACAGCAGGTACAGTACACTGAGACAGAAGCTACCTGTTGCTTCAGCCTCCTCCTCAATAGAATACAGACATCTATATTACACTGCTGCTGGTATGAACATGATGTAGACTTACAGGCTCCCCCCTGCACAGTGGACTCTCCCAGCTCAGAAGCAGTAAACTGTCAACACAGTGATACATCAAGCGGTCATGTGCCGACTTGGCCTGACTTCAGAGCTGTCTTAAAGGGCCAGCGCTTTATTTAAAAACTGAGTATTTGAATACACTCAGATGAAAGGACGGGCTTCCCTCTGGTGAATGTTAGTGATAAGGAGACAGAAGAGCGCACATAATGAAACACTGTATAGTATTAGCTAATAGTAAGGGAATCATGCTCACCTCTCAATGCTGTACTAAACTTGTACAGCAAAGGAACAATCGCGTCCCAATCTGGGTAAACGAGCTGCTGCTCTTACAGGACCTGGCACTCTGGCATCCCACGTGGTCCTCAGCGTCCCACGTGGTTCAGCAGCTGGGAGAAAGTAGAAGCAGGACGAACACTGTTGTGTTATGAAATTAGACAGTTATATCAAGGATTCGGATTCTATTCTACGTGACCTGATAGGTCGGGAATGGGTCAAGAATATTTATTTTGTACATTGGATGTCACGGCTCTATACTCAAATATTGAACATCAGAAAGGTATAGAGTCCGTTAAGAGTTTTTTAAGTCAGGATCCTGATTTTATTGTGGCTTTTAGAGATTTTTCACTGGATGGTTTGGAGATGATTTTAAAAAGAACTATTTCGAGTACGGAGGCGCCCATTACCATCAACAGGTTGGCACTGCGATGGGGACAAGAGTAGCCCCATCCTTTGCCAACCTGTTCATGGGCGCCTTCGAGTCGAATTTTTTTATTGATGATTTTAACCCTTTTAAGAAATGTATAGTGTATTTTAAAAGATTCATTGACAACCTTTTATTTATTTAGAATGGAAGTGTCGAATCTTTTGATTTGTTTGTCGATTTCATTAACAACACTAATTGGGGGATACATTTTACCAAAACAAGTGGTGAATCGGAAATAGTATTTATAGATTTACATCTAAGGGTTGAAGAAAATAAGATAATATCAAGTACTTTTTTCAAAAAAACAGATTCTAATAATTACTTAACATTCACTTCGCAAAATCAAAGAAATTGGGTGCAAAATATCCCATATGGGCAATACGGAAGGATCCGGAAAATTGCACCAGAGATACAAATTTTAATGAACAAGCTGACATTTTATCAAAAAAAATTTTACTAAAAAATTATCCCAATCAATTATTAGCGGAGGCCAGGGAAAAAGCAAAGAGCCATTCCCAATTGGAATTGTTGAAACCAAGGGAAATGGATAGAGATAAAAAGAAAAATACAGATTATAATCTTAGTTTTATCATAACACATAATACCCGGTTTAAGGATTTTAAAAGTATTTTATGTAAACACTGGAGTATGTTGCTTCTAGACCCAGTTTTAAAACCTATTTTATTGGACACTCCCCGTTGTATATATAGAAAGGCAAATACAATTAAGAGCACTGTAGCACCTTCTAGATTAAAACAATTTAATAAGGAGAATGAAAGAGAGCCCATTGAAGAAAAAGACAGGGGCTCTTTTAAATGCAACCATCCACAATGTAAGTGTTACACCATGTTGGTGTGTGATAAAGTTTTTAAATCACATTCCACTGGAGAAGCCTTTCCATTATATGAAAGGATGACTTGTGCTTCCTCCTTTGTGATTTATTTAATCACATGTTTTTGTGGCATGCAGTATGTGGGAAAGACCTCAATGAAGCTGTCGAGGAGGACTATCAATCATAGATACAATATGAACCATCAGAAGCTGCTATATAGTCTTCCTCGACACTTCGTCGAGGTCCACCCAGGTTCGGAACCAAAATTTACTATACAACCGATAAAACATATAGGGATAAATGTCAGAGATAGGCAAAAAACATTAGGAACATGCGAGATTTACTGGATCTATCGTTTGAACACTCTTAAGCCCTATGGTCTTAATGAGTTACAAGAGACTATAGAATAGTGTCTCCCCTGACTTTCTTATTTTAGATTTTTTTATTCTTGGGATGATATTTATTTAAATACGGATTGTATGGAAAAAAAAAAAAATTTATACAGAAAAGTATTTTATGTAGAAATATATTTTAAGTAGCTTTTAGGTATGTACTTATTTAAATTTATATATTTTGTTTTTTCAGGTATATTTTTATTTTTAGGAGAATTGTGTGAATCGGCAGGTATATGTAGTCATTATTTTTGTGGTGTAATAAGTATTGTCTTTCAATGTATTTTGTGTATTTTATATATAAGATATAAAATCACCGGCCACTTTATTAGGTACACCAGGCTAGTAACGGGTTGGACCCCCTTTTGCCTTCAGAACTGCCTCAAATCTTCGTGGCATAGATTCCACAAGGTGTTGCAACGATGCTCAATTGGTACCAAGGGGCCCAAAGAGTGCCAAGAAAATATTCCCCACACCATGACACCACCACCACCAGCCTGAACCGTTGATTACAAAGGCAGGATGGATCCATGCTTTCATGTTGTTGACGCCAAATTCTGACCCTCCCATCCGAATGTCGCAGCAGAAATCGGGGACTCATCAGACCAGGCAACTTTTTTTCCAATCTTCTACTGTCCAATTTCGATGGCTTTGGGCAAATTGGAGCCTCAGTTTCCGTTCTTAGCTGAAAGGAGTGGCACCCGGTGTGGTCTTCTGCTGCTGTACCCCATCTGCCTCAAAGTTCCCCTTTACTGTGCGTTCAGAGATGCTCTTTGCCTACCTTGGTTGTAACGGGTGGCTATTTGAGTTCACTGTTGCCTTTCTATCAGCTCGAAACCAGTCTGCCCATTCTCCTTTGACCTCGGGGCATCAACAAGGCATTTCCGCCCACAGGACTGCCGCTCACTGGATGTTTTTTCTTTTTGGACATTTTTCTGTAAACCCTAGAGAGGGTTTGTGCGTGAAAATCCCAGGAGATGGGAAGTTTCTAAAATACTCAGACAGCCCTTTTTGGAAACCAAAAACCAGGGCCACTTTTCAAAGGCATTTAAAAAACCCCCTTTTCTTCCTCTTTAAATAAATGCTCAGTTTGAACTGCGGGGGATTGTCTTGCCCATTTTCTACTCCCTAAATGCACTGAGTTCCGCCAGTGATTGGCTGATTAGAAATTAAGTGTTAACGAGCATTTTGGACGGGGTGTACCAAATAAAGGGGCCCGGTTTGAGTGTATGTATTGTGGGTAAATTTGTTAGCTTGGGTAAAAGAGGGGGGGGATTGGGGACGTTAGCTTCCCCGGCCTAAATCCCCTTCCTTTTGGTTTAGAGGGGGTTTTTAAAAAAAGGGTCTTTTTCCCACTTTTCCCCTTTGTCTGAAAAAGAGGTCATTTGCTGCCTGCGAACCGTTATTTGTGTCCAAAAAAGAAGTTTTTCCACCCCTTGGAGTCTTTGCAGGGGAGCTGCGCCAAAGAAACGGCCCTTCCTAAACGCTCCTGTGTTCTTTCTGCATCTTTTTTAAAAAAATAAATTTTACAGGTGATAGGCTTTTTTTTTTAAATTTGAAGCATTTTTTAAAAAAGTTTTTGGTATTTAGTCTTTGTTACTTCATGAGGTTTCTCTAAAGGGTAAATCACAGGGGGGGAAGTGAAGAAAATGTTTTACAGTGGTAAATACTTTTTCTCCATGAATCCTCTGGAAGCGGGCGCTTTGATGGAGGATTCATTTGGTAAACCCAAATGCATAGCGTCTCTTGGAGTTTAAAAGGGAAATGCTTTAGATTTTTAACGCCACCATTTGGAGGTCTGGCGGGGAATAGCTGGGTATTGCCCCAAAGCCCCCAGACCCGCCTTTTTGACATCCGGGAAAACTGCGCTTTTTCTTTTTTAAACCTCTTAGGGGAAACCCGGATAAAAGGAGATTGACAGCCGTCCCCCCAAAAACGTCCTGCTGAAGGCGCCCCTTTTGCGCAGTTTTAAGTGTTTTTATCTTTAAAGTGTGGCGGGTTTAAACCCGCATGTTTTAGGCAGGGCCCCTGGGGGGGAAAATGGGCGCATTGGGACCCTGTGTGCCCTTTCAACTGAAACATAGAAGAAAAAGGAGTCCTTTCCCAAAGTATTAGTAAGCCAGTTTCAAAAAAAACTCTGATGGGTTCCCCCTTTCCGTTTTTTCGGCCATTTCCCAAATGCGCACATTTTTTTCTGCGGGGAGCGTTCCCCGTTTTATCCTTTCTTGACGGTAGTCCCTTTTTCATCTGAGAATGCGACTCCCCGCCCCGGGCTGAAAGGATTGAATGATCCCCCAAATTTATGATTTCTGGTTTAAAAGGCAGCTTTGCCCCGTTTCAGCAAAATCGCTGAATATCTGCCCATAATGTTGATTCCTTTTTAAAGGGCCCACCAACTTGTGTTGTAGGGGGGAAAAAGCAGTAGGGCATTGGTGAACAGTTTCCCTCATCCCCTCAGTGTAGGCTCCTCTGTATTTTGTTTTGGGGCTTGTAAAATTTTAGGAGTGACTTGTGTATTTTTTTTAGGTCCCCTTTGTTTTGGGGGCCCGCCATTGGGGGGGTACGGCGGGTACGGTGATGGGGCCCGGCCAGTGTAAAACCCAAGGGGGGGCCCGGGGGCCGCCGGCAGGAAACCCCCCCTTTGCTTCACAGAAATGGTAGAAGGGAATAGGAAATCGCCTTTTTCTCATACCATTTTCCGCGGGTTTATATTTAAAAAATTTTGGGAGGGGGGGGTTTGAGTGAGGCTCGCCCCACATGTGAGGGGTCCGTGCCCCGTTCATGCCCTACCCTGCGCGCCCCCTCAGTAGGGGGTTACTTTGCATACCCTAGGCAATTTCAGTGTATTATTTCCTTTTCTCCTGTTTTGAAAAAGACCCGGGGGGCCCTCCCTCCCTCTGACCGCGCCCCATGCACGAGCTCCGCCCAAAGGTGGCTCTCCTCTGCTGGGGGGGACGATGATCTAAAATTAGGGAGTTTCCCCCTGCGGGCGGAGTTTCCGTGAAGCGGCGCGGTCAGGGGGAAAAGGGGGCCCGGGGCTCTTTCAAAGCAGGGAGGGGAAAGGGGAGTAAGTTTTCATGAAAATTGCCTAGGTATGCATGTACACCTACTGAGCGGGGGCGCAGCTAGGACAATGAGAAGGGGGCCGGGGCCCCTCAAAATGTGTGCGAGCCTCACCCCAAACCCCCCCCCCTTTACAGCGCTTTTTGGAGCCCCACTCAAAAACCCCCCCCCCCTTTACCCCGCGCTGTGGAAAACCCCTCAAAGCCCCCCTCTTTTCAGTGCTGTGGGGCCCCCAGAAAAGGGCCCCCCCCCCTCTTTCGCGCTGTGGGGCCCTGGAAAAGCCCCCCCCTCTATTCAGCGCTGTGGGGCCCCTAGAAAAAAAACCCCCCCTCTCTTCAAACACTGTGGGGCCCCTGGAAAAAACCCCCCCCCCTTTTCAGCGGGGGGGGCCCCCAGAAAAGCCCCCCCCCTCTTTTAGCGCTTTTGGGGGCCCCCGGCCCAAAACCCCCCCTCTCTCCCAAACATGTGGGGCCCCTTCAAAGCCCCCTCCTCCGCCCTGTGGGGTCCCATGAGGTGGGTGAGAGGGGGGCCCCCCCAGTGGGGGGGATTTGGGAAGGGCCCCCTTGATTTGGGAGAGGAAAGCTTTTTACAAAAGGGGCCCCCCCACGGTGGAGGGGGGGGGCTCCCAATTTATCTCAGAGGCCAGGGATTGCCGTTTAAAAATAGGGGGCCCCGCACTGTCAAAGAGAGCCTGCGTCCCTGGGCTTAGGTTTGGGTCAATTTGCTTCACATAGTGGGGGGGCTTGAGGAGAAAACCCCACATTTGGGTAGGGGAGACTTGAGGGAGGGGCCACACGGTGGGTGAGTGGGGGGCCCCCCACAAGTTCTCCCCCTACCCACCCACCTGGCTATTAAAAAATGGGTGGGGCCCCTAAACCCACCTACCCGGCTTTTCTTATCTAGGGGAGCCCAAATAGCTACCTATCTATTACCCGGGGAGCCCGCTAGCTACCCATCTTCTACGGGGGGGCCCCCCTAGCTAACCCATTATTACGGGGGGGCCCCCTAGTAACCCATTTATCTACGGGGGCCGCTAGTACCTTTATTACCGGGGGGGCCCCCTAGTACCCCATTTTTCCCGGGGGGCCCACTAGCTTTTCCTATTTTATCCCCAGGGGGCCCCCTAAAACTTTCCTATCTATCTACGGGGGGCCCACCCCAGTACCTAACTATCTTTGGGGGGCCCCTAGCTACCTATCTTTCCCAAAGGGGGCCCACCAGTACCTATTATCTTAAGGGGGCCCCCTAGTACCTATCTATCTACGGGAGCCATAGCTAAACCCATTATCTGGGGGGCCCCACTAGTTCCTATCTATCTACTTGGGGGCCCGCTTTGTACCTTTTTCTATTACGGGGGCCCCCTTGTACCCATCTATTACGGGGGGCCCCCTAGCTACCTATCTATCACGGGAGCCCAATAGCTTTTATCTATTACGGGGAGCCCCCTAGCTACCTATTATTAGGGGGGCCGCTAGCTTCCCATCTATTTACTTTGGGGCCCGCTAGCTACCTTTCATCTACGGGGGGGCCCCCTAGTACCTATCTATCTTCGGGAGCCCGCTAGTACCCATTATTTTAGGGGAAAAAAGCTACCTATTACTTTTGGGGGCCCCCAGTACCTATTAAACTACGGGGAGCCCCCTAGCTACCTATCTATTTTACGGGGAGCCCCCTAGCCCTTTTTCTATTTGGGAGCCCATAGCTACCTATTATTCGGGGGCCCACTAGGTATTATCTTTCTTCGGGAAACCCTAGCTACCTATTAAACTACGGGGAGGCCCCCTAGCTACCTAAAAATAAATTTCGGGGAGCCACTAGCACCTTTATATCTTTGGGAGCCCCCCTGGGAACCAACTATCTACGGGGGCCCCTAGCTATTATTATCCCACGGGGAAACCCACTAGCTACCTATCTATTTACGAGGGCCCACTAAATACCCATTTACGAAGGGGCCCACTTTGCTACCTATCTTTTTCGGGAAAAAAAAAAAAAAAAAAACCCATATTAAATTTCGGGGGGGCCTTTTTTTAAAATAAAATACTTTGGGGGGTTTATACACCTAATTCCAAAGGGCCCCTAAGGGGGGTAATTTTTTAAACCTTTTTTGGGGACTATGGAAGGGGGGTTTGAACATGGGGGGAAGACTTTAAAATGGGGGGGATGATAAGAGTGAGGGTTCAGGTGTTTGTGTAAATTTGCAGGGACGAGTGGTGCCCGGGGGGGGGTGCCAATGGCGGTTTTGGAATGGATGGGAAGAAAAACGAAAAGTGAAAAAATCATCAGGGGGGGATGTCCCCCTGTGAGTCACAAGCTGTAAACTGCACGTGTGCACTTGTATCTACCACTATTTTGGTCACTGTTTGGGGGTATTATTTCTCTTGATGTAACGGCTTATATTTAGTAAAAAGTATTACAGTGGTATTATTTAGTTCCCCTATGGTGGGAGATATGTGGTGATGATGTGGTGGAAAAAAAAAGGGGGTTTTTGTATATTGTTATTTTTATTGGTCTGGGGGGGTACTGGTTTGGTCGGGAAACATTATAGTGGGGAGTTAAAAGTGATCAATTTTGGCGGTATTCGCTGGCTGTTTGTATACATACTGACTCGCACAAAATAGATAAAATGTACGTTTAAAAAACAAAAGGGGAACTGAATCCCAAAAAAAATGGTGCAAATGCATTTTTATTTTTTTGGTGGAAAGGTTGGGGGGGGTGTTGATAAAGGGGGGAAAGTTGGTAAAGGGGGGGGGCCCCCATGCTTCGCGGGTTTTGGGGCCCCCGAAATTTTGTGGGGGGCCCTTTCCTGTATGCATGTGCTGGGGACTTACTCTTCCTTTGCTCCTTTTTTTGGCTGGTCACGGTACTGCTTTTATATGTCCGCATGCTGCTGTTGCTTATTGGGGGGACTTTTGCCCGAGGAAGAGTGGAAGGGTTATGGGTATATTGGGCTAATTTAGCCAGTGTCCCATGCGGTACCTCTGCTTGCTTTCCTGCTGACCTTGCAGAGCCACGCTGTCCCTGGGCTCCTTGTTCAGCCCCACTCTCCACTTTCTGCGTCTCCTTTTTGCAGCGAGTCATCGCACCACAGGTCTGGAAAGTGACCAGAATACTCCGGTGGGTATGAGAAACAGCTCTGCTTGTTTTCCACGGAGTTTGTAAGTCCTATGCCTGCTCCAACACAGGATTTACAGGAGCAAGTGCTGGAGCTCCTCTCAGAAGCTGCTGCTCAGCTTGCCAGTCAGGCTCCGCCCCCCAAGGTTTCTCTGAAGGTGATAGGTACTCTTTAAGCCCACTGCAGTTATAGGGGAAAGACTGCAATGACAATTGCAGATGCAGGCTACTAGAGCCAATTTGAGGTTCGTTCAGGGGAGCGAGACCAGAATCAAGAGCACGTTCTGTATCCAGGTTGCAGAGGAGAGAGAGAAAGAGGTCAGTTTGGTGTACTTCATAAGAATTATTCTACAGGATATTCTGGATGTGAAGACTGATGAGATTCTGCACATCAAGGATTCTGGCAACAAATTTTTCTTCCTTACTTTGAAGAACGCATTGGCTTAAAAGTAGGCATTTGAAAGGGTTAAATGTAATGCGGACAGGGAAGAACTTCGGTGACCAAAGTTTATATCACTGGGCTTTTCTGCAAAAGTTTCTATTGTGGTTAACATGTACGATCCCCATGTAAAGCACACAGACATCAGACTTTTCCTTTTGCAATACTGTGATTATGTTGAGGAAGAAGCATAGGTGATGAACACCCTAGGAATATGGACTGGGAAATATTGTTTTAAAGCACAGTTTAATGGAAATATAGAGGGTGCAGGAGGTTTTTGTAGACCACCGGGAAGGTTCCACATTGGATACAAAGGTGGCTACCTGTTTTACCCAGGATTGGCCCAGTACAGGCGTAAATGTCTCTCATATGGCCATACAGGGGACTCATGTTCAGAAATGTTTCCATGCAGAATGTACAAGGAAAAGGGTCACAACTAATTGGACTGTAGTAAAAAAGACAAAACACGATGTGACCTTTGTAAATCTAAAGATCATTGGTTTCAGAATTGTGATAAGTGCTCTTGGGTAGACCGTACCTCCAGTCGCCAACAACAAGTTCCCCTTGACAATCTTATTTTAGGTGACGAAGATGCTGCCAATGCAATGGATGAGAGCAGCCCCCTGCAGCTACAACACCTGAAGAAACCTTGAGTAAGAGAGTCAATGTGACTACTTCTGCTGATTCTACAACTAATAAGTCTGAACAGGGTCCTAACATCCTGAAACACCATAAGATTACACTCAGATATCTGAAGCGACAAATGTTCCCAGAATAACACCCACACCTCCAACTGTCATTATACCCTCCTCTGTTTCCACAACAGCTAATGTTCCTGTTTCCAGCATGCCAAGTGCTCCTGAGACAACGCCTGCACAAGCTCCTGAGACAAGATCTGCCAAAACTCCAGAGATGGCTCTTGAGACAGCATCTGCTCAAGCTCCTTAGATTATACCTGCTAAAGTTTCTACAAAAATGCTCAGGTTGGTCCTGCCTCTAAGACAAAAAAGTCTTTCATCAAAACCACGATCTTTATTCCACTTCAGCCACTGTTCCAAGAAGTCGGGTAAGAACCAAACTACCAAAACCCTCAAGGGGGTGTAGAGCCCAATTGGAAGGGGGCTCTTTATGGGGATATGAGTCTCTGGTTGGCTGGAGGTGAGGAAAATAAATCTGAATCAATCCCAAAAAGGGGAAAACAGAAGATGAGGAAGATGGCGACAATGTGTGCAGCCCCCAAAACAGTGCAAAAGAATGAAGAGAGAACGACCACAAGGGCTGCAGGTCCAGCCCAAAATCATAGAATCTAACCCCGTCTACATACAAAATTTTTCGTCATAAAAGGGGAGTACAGTCATCTTCAGAATTGATCATGGCGCTGTGGCAAAAAGTGTGTCTCAATGAATGTGAGGATTTAAAGAGCACAGAGAGGAAAAGCTCGCTTTTTCCCTTTTTTTTGTCTTATTATTTTGCAACTTTAATATTTTACAGGGGGTGTTTTGGGATTTAGATGTCAACTACGAGACCCCCCCAAGAGTGGACTCAAGACCCCTGTGTGGTAAGAAGACAATGCCAGAAAGGGCACAGGAGTAGCGGTTTTGTTTAATGGAGGTGATTGCCAGGTAACATCTTTCATAGACATTTTTGCCGGGAAAGCTTTTTTGGGGTGATGAAAAGTCGCAACAAAAAAAATTAGGTTGTTGCATATTGATGCCCCCCCGTTAAAGGAGGAAAGGGTGGAATTTCTAACAAAAAGTTTTTTTTCCCAGGAAAATCCCCCTTTTTTGGGTGCAGGCCAGCAGAAAAACAGGCTGGATGATCTTCAGTAAGGCGATAAAACCCAAAAAAATGTTGAAAGATATGACTATTCTTATGAAATTATATGATGTATGGGAGAAACTTATACAAGGAAACAACATTTTTAAAACGGGTTTATTTTTGTTTTTTGCTCAAAAACCTGCATGCTAGTAAAAAGTTGGTTTAAAGGCCCAACTGACAAATGGCCACTCCTTTTCCCCTTTCAGCTGCCTAGGGGTCTAGAGCAGGGTGTCAAACAGTTTTCCCCGGGGGCCACATCGGCCTCACGGCTAACTTAAAAAGGGCCCACCTAATTTTAGAACTGTGTAAATGTAAAAATTTCCCCTTTCAGTTAAGGGGCTATTAAGGAGTAGTTTTATTTGTACATATTCCGTTAAATCAGCCCTTTTATGGGAATCAGGAAGAAAGGGGGGGCCCATGGGAGAGGCAGGCCAGATGGGGAGGCCAGAGAGGGGGGCAGGCCAGAGGTGGAGGGCCCGGGGGAGGGAGGCCAAGGTGGGGCCCAGGGAGGGGGAGGCAGGGCCCAAAGGGGGAGGCCCAAGGAGGAGGCGGGGAAAATGTGGGGCCCCAAAGGGGGAGGAGCCAGTGGTGGGGGCCCAAGGAGGAGGCAGGGCCCGATGGTGGGGCCCAGAGGGGGGGCAGGCCCGGTGGGGGGGCCCGGGGGGGAGGCGGCCAAAAGGGGGAGGTCCGGGGGGGGGAGGCAGGCCAGATGGTGGAGGCCCAGAGGGGAGATAGGGGGCTAGATGGTGGAGGCCAAGGGAGGGGGAGGCAGGCTAACTAGTAAGACCTGGGGTGGGGAGGTAGAGGACTAGCTGGTAAGGCCCCAGTAGTGAAGCCACTTACCAGCCTCAGTGATTGGTCCTCCGCAGGAGCAGGCATCTTCTGGTCAGGTAGGAAGCTCCTCTGCTCAGCGTCCTGCCAGGCCTGCAGGGGGCTGGGGCCGGAGCACTGAGCAGGCGGAACCAGGCAGTCAGTGCTCTTCCCCTGTGCACTGTGCTGCCGGCCCCGCCCCCTGAGCTCACTGTGCTGCCGGCCCCGCCCCCTGAGCTCACTGAGCTTCCGGCCCCGCCCCCTGAGCTCACTGAGCTGTGCTGCTCCTGCTGTCTGCTCCTGTCTCACTGAGAGAAGCAGCCGCTGCGGAGCACAGCTCAGCAACAAGTGTCGGGCCGGATAACACAAGGCAACGGGCCGGATTCGGCCCACGGGCCTTGTGTTTGACACCCGTGGTCTAGAGGCTGAATACCGTTCTCCTAGAGGACAAGGTGATTAAAATTTATTTTCTTAGGTTATACAGAATAGTACAAAACACTAAAGAACAGTTTGAGAACTAACTCACATGGTGGGAACAGTGTAAAGTTAGTTTCAAAAAAATTCTTCATTCAAAAAGGCATCCAGAAAACTAAAGAAAAGTTAAAATGGTTTAACGAGCTTAACACCCAATTACAAACCTGCAATAAGCTAGAAAGTATAGGGGGGGGGGGGGGGGGGAGTATTTAGTCAGCCAAAAATTGTGCAAGTTCCCTCTTCACACCAAGCTGCTTGCCTATTGCAGATTTAGTCTTCTCAGCCTGGTGCAGGGCTACAATTTTGTTTCTGGTTTCCTTCAACAGCTCTTTGGTCTTCACCATAGAGGAGTTTGGAGTGTGACTGCTTGAGGTTGTTGACAGGTTTCCTTTATACTGATAAGTTTAAACAGGTGCCATTACTACAGGTAATGAGTGGAGGACAGAGGAGCCTCTTAAAGAAGAAGTTACAGGTTTGTGAGAGCCAGAAATCTTGCTTGTTTGTAGGTGACCAAATACTTATTTTCCACCATAATTTGCAAATAAATTCTTTCCAAATCAGACAATGTGATTTCCAGGATTTGTTTTCTTATTTTGTCTCTCATAGTTGAGGTCAATTACAGGGCTCTCTCATCTTTTTAAGTGGGAGAACTTGCACAATTGGTGGCTGACTAAATACTTTTTTTCCCTACTGTATAGGAGTCCTGGTAGAGAGCTTCATTATTAAGATCAAAAATGACATTAGAGAGGCTTTGAAAGAAAAAGGGAAAGAAATCATCTTTGCTTCCAAAGTCAAACATAGAGAAAGGGATGAGAAGTGTAGTAGATACTTCCTCAAAAAATCTATGGAGGCCAATACCCCAATTGCCCAACTTGAAGGGGAAACCACACAGACATTATTCTTATGCACTTTTTTGTGTGGCATTGTTGCACTTTTTTTGTGCATTTGGAAGGCGAGCACATTCTTAGGGCTTTCAAAAACAAACAAAAACTGGCTCGCTGGATGGCTAGCTGGGCTTCAATGAGCATAGCAGAGACTTAGGGCGACATGTATGTACGGTGCTGCGCCCGATGTCGGCCGTCTTTTCAGCCCGAAAACTGGCGCAGCCCCGTTCGCTGTATTTTTTATTAGGCGCATTATAAAGCGTCCGTGGCACTTTGTAATGCATCTAAGATTGGGGGGGGGGAGGTGCAGGAGGTGTGTCACACTACAGCCGTACGATTCTACACATTGAACGGCAAATCCAGGCGCATTAAGGATGGAACCGGTAGACCACTTTAAAAGTGGTTTACCTGAGCCACAATTGTCGCTTTGTAGCTAGAAAGCGCTAAATCTATGACCCTCAGTAGAACAGGGTCATAGATTCAGGCACATTCTATGCTACTAATGTGCGCACAAAAAATGGTGTCTGAGTGCCAAAATACATACATGTCACCCTTAGTGAAGCATATCACAAAATGTTCCTGAATCTATAGTAACTGTACAGGCACTTGGAGTTGAGTGAACACTTAGGACCATGCAGGCGAAGTGCACTAATTTTTCTATGCTGCCTGCACATGTTTTTTGTTCTAGCCAGCATGTGCTGCAATCTGTTAACTACTTTTTGCTATTACTTGCGGTCCTGGACAAACTGAATCATGGACCGCCTGACTTTTTAAATTCCCAACCTGTGATACTACTATAACATGAGCAGGGACTGGCTAAATATGTCATGTTCCTTCCTCTTTGGGTCTGTTTTCTTTTAAAAAGTTCAGAGGTCCTTTTTGTATTGCACATGTCACTTAGGGGTCATTCACTCAGCATTTTTTTCGATGTTCCATTTTATACATTTTGGAGTAGAAACGTAGACCATGAAGAGCGTAGACAAACGTAAAAAATTATGTATGCAATTTAATGTATATACTTTTGTTGTGAAAAATGTAAACATATGACAGATTAGCCTATGTTTGTATATGTTTACATCCATTTATGTTTCATAACTGGCATTTTTTTGTGTCATTTAGCAGCAGAAATGTTTCCCATAATTAGTGAAGCTTTGCATCTTCGCATTTGACGAGAAGAGAAAGAAATCGCAGAAGGCATTTTGCGACAAGATGTTATTGGGTGCACAGAAATAATGCCATGCATGATAGCCATGAAGTGATACATATATATATTGTATCATGAACTGTGCCAACATCTGAAGAAATCTGAAAACTATCTGTGTATGGCTATAGAAACATTCAACACGCTCTTGTCAAGAATCAATCAAACGGCAAGAAACCAATATGCGATTGAGTGTTTCTCCATAAGAGAGACTGGTTGTGATATTGAGGTAAGTAAATATATATTGTTTGGTAACTATGGAAATGTATGTATATGTAAAACTCTGTGTGAACCTACTGCATAATTCCAGGACTTTTTTTTATTTTTAAGATATTTGGCAACCGAGAAAAATTCATTCCTTTACTTCAATACAGACTTGGAAAACTAATTTTTATTAATCAAAAAGGGGAAATCCATGTTCTGTGGAGGTTCTTGTTAAAGAATTTTATGCCCACCCACTTGCACAGGGGTTTTTCATTGTAAACGATTTTCTTGAAATGGCAAAATTTCCTAATTGTGTTGGCACACTGGATAGCAAACATATCTGCAGGAAGAAACTTCAAAACAGTGGCTCCAATTTACTTAAAAACTTAAAAATACCATTCCATCAACTTATGGCGTAGCAAACACAAAGACTCGACATGGAAAGCTAATTACTCTACATTTTTTAAAAAGGAGAAGATTTTGGGTGTTTGTATTAAAGTCCTTAGGGTTGCCAACACCAAAACCACTTCCGGAAACCAAGGTCCCACCAAAGCCTTTTGTAAGTAGCAGACAGGCTTTACAATGTGTATAATTTAAAAATTTCTAAATGAAAAAAAAAAATGAAATAATGAAAAAGGCGTGCAAAAAAAAAAAACAGGGGAAGAAAAAAAATTAAGCTGGAAAAAAAAATTTAAAAAAAAACTTAATCAACAATTTACATAAAACAAAATTAACAGCTAAACATTAAAGAGAGAAAAAAGTTTTGCAAAAAAACACAATACAGGAAGAAACAAAAAAACAAGGGCAAGAAGAACAAATTAAGCAATATAAAGGAGGAACAGGGCAAATTCATTTACTCTTATAAAAGTATTCATTTTTTTTTTTGGTGGACATAGGGCTAAAAAGAAAATAATATTTATATGTGTCTACAGTTGCCCTCAGTTGTTACTTCCTATTTAAAACTTTCTGTAACTCTTGGCATTAATTCGCCCCTTTGGGGAAAAATTTTTAAATTTTTGGACAAAAATTTAGAGGAACTACTCTGCTTTTTTTTTTAACTTTTCCGCTCAGCATGCTGTGGACTCTGGGGAGGGAGGTAAACATCTGAAAAAAAATGTACAAAATTGTTATTTTTTCAAGATAAAAAAAATTCCATAATTTTTTATGTTTAATTTTTTAAATTTTTTATCGTTTTTTAATGTTTTTTTTAAGAATTTTCTTCTCAAGCAAAATCACTTTGGCCCCGGTGCCTCTCAAAATTTAAAGTTTCGGGGTATATCTGGGCACTCCCCCACTTGTTTTGGGGTCCCAAACCCTTTTCAGGGGGGGGCCCCCAGTGATCTGCCCCATTGGCCGCATTTTTATTCGGTAAAAAAACATAATTTTTAAAAAAAGTATACATTAAACTTTAGGCAAACATATACATTTTTTTCATAGATTTTCAATTTTAAAAAATAAAAAAAATTAAAACTTGTTTTTTTTCCCGATATACTAACGCTTTTTGTGCTTTGGGCAAAACCAGTGCAAATGCAAAAAAGAAAAACAGAGAAAAAACTATGAAATTTTAAGACAACATTATACCCATATTAATTTTTTACCTTTTGTAAAAATCAAAATATAAAAGTTTATCATATAAACCCAAAACCTGTGTAACCCCAACCTTGGGCCGCATCACAGAAAATAAAAAAAAATATTCAAAGACGGGAAATTTTTCAAAAATCAGGGACGTCGTTTTGGGGCTTTTTTTATTGGGGGCTCGGGCCCCGAAAAAAAAAACCCAGTGCCCCAGTCCCCCCGGGGCCTCCAGGCCTCTCCCCTTTGGACCCCCGACGGGCCCCTTTCACTCCCTTTGCTTTTCCGCTGGGCCACACACGTTTGGGGGCCCTTCATGGGGGAGCAGATAGCGAGCGCTTCCCTGCCCCGCAGAAAAAGTGCGGACCGAAAGGTCCGACCCCAGGGGGGCCCCGCCGGGCCCCTCACAGCGCTGGGGGGCCCCGCTTGGGGCCCCGGGGCGCCCACCGGGAAAGCGTCGCGATGTTTTGTATGTCATCGCACGGGGGGGGCCCTGCCCCGGGGCGCACACGCGTCACGCCTTTGGCCCCCCGGGGAGCTGCCGGGGGAGCGCGCGGCTAAGAGGACGGAGCGCGCCCCCGCCGGGGTTTTTTAAGGTTTAGTATTACGGGTTTTTTTTTTTTAAAGGGGTTTTCCCTTTTGTCTGTCCCCCTTTTAAAAAGCTGCCGGGCCCCCTTTATAATGCCTCCCTTTTGGCCCTCTCCCCCCCTGTTTTTTGGCCCCCCATTTTATCCCTCCCTTTGGGGCCCCCTTTATCCCTCCTTGGCCCCCAAAAATTCCCTGTTACCCCTAAATTTTCCCTTTCCTGTCCCCCTTTTAAGCCTGCCTGGGGCCCCCTCAAAACCCCTTTTTGGGGGCCCCCATTTTCCCCCTCCCTTTGGGCCCCCATATCCCTGCCTGGGCCCCCCCTTATCCCTCCCTTGCCCCAAAAAGGCCTGTTTTTGGGGCCCCCCAATATCCCTCCCTTTGGGGCCCCAATAATGCCTCCGGTGGCCCCCTCCCCCCCTGTCTGGGGCCCCCAAAATCCCTGCCTGGGGGCCCCTTTTTTCCTTTGCCTGGGCCCCCATATCCCTTGCCTGTGCCCCCAAAACCCGCCTTTTGGCCCCCCAATAATGGCTGCAAAGGGGCCCCTATAATTGCCTGCCGGGACCCCCAAAATACTGCCCTTGGGCCCCCATTTTCCCGGGTCTTTTCCCCAAAATGCCTCCTGGGGCCCTTATAACCCCTCCTTTTCCCCCCAAATCCCTCCTTGTGGCCCTATAAATCCCTTTCCTTTTGGCCCCCAATTAAAGGGCAAAGCCTGCCTGGGGCCCCCCCATAGGGGTTTCCGGGCCCCCCCCCAAATAAACCTGCCTGTGCCCCCCATATACGTCCCTGTGGCCCCCATAACTGCCTGTGGCCCCCTAACTGCCTCATCCCCCCTAAAAACCTTCTTGTGGGCCCCAATAAAAGCCCCATGCCCCCCTAAATCCCTTTCCCTTTTTTGGCCCCCTATATACCCTCAGTGCCCCCATTTTACTCCCTTTGGGGCCCCCTTTTTACTCCCCTCAGTGCCCCTATATACTGCCTTTGGCCCAAAAACCCCCTGGGCCCCTATTATTCCCTCGGGTGCCCCAATAAATCCTGCCTTTCTCCTTTTAAACGGGCCTTGCCCCCCTAAATACTGCCTGTGCCCCCCCTATATCTCGCCTGGGGCCCCCAAAATTTACCTCCCTTTGGGCCCCTTTATTTGCTTCCCCTTGGGGCCCCTATATCCCAAAACTGAGGGCCCGGCTATCCCCCAAATAATTAAAAAGTTGCTGGAAATGTGGGGTTTCCTAAGAATTTTGTGTCCAAATCCCGGGACGAGTCTTGGCCGGGAAAGCAATCAGAAATTAAAAGGTTTAACCCGGGAATGGAGAAAAAAGGGAAGGGGGAACGACGCTAAACAGAAAAGACGCCCTCCGGTGTTTTTTTTTACAAATGAAAACAGCGGGGTAATCACTTTTTAGTCTGAAAGGAGCCTACATAAAACTATTTTTCTACCACTATCTTTTCATTTGGTATGGAGGGGGTTATATGAAAAATTAAAAAAAGCCTTTTTAAAACCCGGGGATAGCACTTTGGGGCGCGTTGGGAATCAGGGTTCTGGCAGATTATTTGGCCTTAAGTAATACTAGTTTTGGGCTTTTTTTTTGTAGGGGGGTTTTAGTAAACAATCCCCTTGTCTGGTAGATTGCCCCATTATCGGGTTTAAATGTTTTGGTGACTTTTTAGGGGGAATTGCATTTTGAAGGGTGAAATTTTTTAAAAAGGGTAAAATTTGTAAAAAGGTGATTTTTACTGTACAGAGACTGCTGAGGGGGAGATGAAGGGGGAACCTTTTGGGGGGAATTTTCCAAGAAAATTTGTGACAGGAACACAATTTTTTTTCCTGTAAAAAAACACCCCGCAGTTCACAAGAGGCGTGAAAAATGTTGTGTGAACCCAGCCCAAACCCAAAAAAAACACAAAGGGGCCTGAGCCCCCGGTTTTTAATGGCCCCTTTGCAACGCCCCGGGCAGTAAAATACATGGGAAAATTTAGGGACAGCAAAAAAAAAAATTGTATTTTGACTAATCTGCCCTTTAGGAGCTTTTTGGGAATGTATGGGGATGTATGATTTTTGGCCTGGTTTTAAACCAAAAGGGCACAAAAATTCTTTTTTGGGAAATCACAGCATTTTGAAAAAACACAGCTTTTCTCAACCAATGGAAATTCCCGGGGTCAGACATTTCAAAAAGGGTATTGGGAACCACATGCCACCACTACCATTAAAAAAGTATTTTCCCTTAAGATATTTTTACTCTCTAAAGTAAAAAAAATTTTTTCCCTTTAAAAATGGCAAAAAAAATTTATCCGTTTTTTAAAGGGGGCACCTAGAAAAGTTTAATATAGTTAGTTTTGTAAAAGGGAAAGAAAGAAAAAAGGTGAAACTTCAAGGTTTAACCAATTGAAAATTATTAAAAACCATTGTTTCAAAAAAATGTAATGAAAATTTTTTCCTTCACTTTTTTCCAAAAACTTTTTTTATTTTGATTTTATAAAAATAGGGAAAAAAAAACATGTTGATCAAATCTTTCATGATTAAAACCCAGGTTTTCCCTTTATGTTTTTTAATTAAATTTTAAATTAGGGCATTTTGCTATATTTTTTGGGTAGCCGTTTATTTTTAAATTTCCCAACCCATTTTGCATCTACTGTTTATAACTTACCCGCCAACAATCTTTTAGCAAAAAATGCAAAAAAGCATGAAGCCCAAGGTGCATAGTTCAGGTTTTCAAAATTAGATCAAACCAAAAAGAATCAAAATGAAGGTGTGATCCAAAAATTTTTAAAAATGTTTATAAGTTTTGGGGAAACCAAAAATCATGAAATCCATCTACAAGCTTAAGCAACTTAAAAATGCTATTAAGTAAAAGGGTGCCCAGAAGCTTTAAAATGTGCAAAAAGTGGGGCAAAAATTGCGGGCCCAAAACATTTTTTCCCGGGGTTTCCCTTGGGAAAGACCTTTCCTTAAAAAGGAAAATTTGAAAAAGGGGTGTGCATACATTTTTAAATATTTAGAAACTTCTTTTGCTATCATTAAACTGCTTTTTCTGCTTCCAAAGTACAAAACCCAAACTGCGTCACTTTTTTTTTTAAAAAAGTTACAATACAAAGGGTTTTGCACCAGGCTGTGTTCATACAGTCCCAATTTTCTTTTTTTATCCCCGGGTTTTAAACATCTTTTGTTGGGGTTAAAATTGGGAACCCTATGCCCATAGACTTAAAAATGGACACAAAAAATTTGGGTTTTGACAAGGGACACCAACAATGCCAAAAACCTAATTAATTATAGGGGGTTCCGAGGGTTTTTCCCAAACCATGGTTTTTCCCTTTTAAATTTCCTTTCTTTTTTTTCCCAAAAAAGGCATGAAACAGGGGTCAAAAACGGAACCGCAACACGTGGGGGAAAACCAAAAACCTTAATTTTTTTCATGTTTTTTTTTGGGTTTTTAAAAATTTAGAAAAAACCCCCTTTTTTAAAAAAAACCTTTATGCTTTTTTGCCTTGAATTTGCTTTGATCTTATAAAGGGCGTTTATTGCCAAAAAGGGATTTTACTTCGAAAAAATACAATAAAACTATTTCACCGGGAAAAAAAAAAATTTTTCACACCCCCTACAGAATCTCCATTGCAATTTTTCTTGGCACATTGTGACAAACCCAAAGGGCCATTTTTCCCTAAATGTTTTTTTTTTGCAAAACCTTTAAAAAAAAAAAAAAAATTAGAACCGGGGAAGAAACCCAAAAAAAGTTTTAAAAAGGGGGGCCGTTTTCACAACGGTTTATTCACGGGGGATTTGTGACCCGGGAAATTGGGCCGCTCGCAAACCCCGGGGTGAAAAAGGGGGGGGGCGGGCGGGAGCCCCGGCGGGGGGGCCTTTTTCCCCGGCCCCAAAAGACTGCTTTATCCAAAACGGCTCGCCCGGGCGTAAAATAATGTGAAATTCACTTTCTATGAAGCAGTGGTTTTCCCAAAAATTGATTCCGACGGTTTTGGCCCCGGGAAACT
>JAODAL010026420.1:0-56825 GCA_025379985.1 Phyllomedusa bahiana | reverse complement strand
TGACTATCTCGTCTCAACACTATGTTTTTTGTAGGTTTTCCGGACCAATAGACTTTGGGTATCCAAAATGGACGAAGGGCCCGAGCTGGCTCATCACGCCATAAGGGTTTCCTGCCCGAGCAGTCATATCTGAGGGGCCCTTCACCAGCTGGAGGGTCATTACAGACAAACGCACCCGGTTTTCCACAGATAATGGGATCGTTTGACTTTCATCAAAAAATCGGGGCATGGATCTCTTTTATGTTGTCCCCCCAATTGCCGAGGTCCCCGATTAGTTCCGGTCTACTTCACTTTCCTTTCAAACAGAAAGGTCCTTTTAAAAAAAGTTTTTAAAATGCATTTCTTACGCAATTTTTATTCTTTTTTCCAACAGTTCTTTTTGCGGGTTTTGCTGTGAGGAGACTGTAAAAGACAGCAAGTTTCGACAAACCGTTTCCCATTACTCATTTTATCTTTAAAAGTTTTCGCTTGTCAAGGGTTTTGGGGTCATTTGCTGTGAGATCACTTAATTTGGCCCTTTTGGGAAAGAAATGGGGCTTTTAAGTGGCTTTTCTCCCTCAAAATTTTTTAATAGCGCTGAAAAGTCATATTTATAATTTTTTGGGTCTTGTAGCTGTGAGATACAGCAATAACAGGCCCTTTGGAACAGAAATGTTGCTTCAAATTGGAATTTATCCCTCACAATTTTTAACAGGGGCTGAGAAGTCTTTTTTAAAATTTTTTGGGTCATGTTTGCTTTAAAATCAGCTATACACAGGTCCTATTAAAAAAAAATTTTGTTTCTAACAGACATTGTTTTCCAATTGTCAAGAGTGGCTCGGGGGTGATGGTGCGTCAGAATGGGAATAGGTGGACACTGTTAATGGACAAAATTTTGCAAAATGATTTGTTTTTGCAAGATCTTTAAACATAGCTATCAACCCCGAATTGAGACAACCATTTAATACAATTAAAAAAAAAGAAACAAAGACATGGGGGGATTCCTCCTATTTAAAAATGTGTTTTCTAAATTAAAGTACAAAAAACTTGCATGTCAAAATAGCTGTTAAAAAAAATTTCCCCTGAAATTTTACAAGGGAGGAAGGAAAACTTGACCAGATGTGGGTTATTCAAGGAATAGTATGGAGCACGGAAAGAGAACAAAAGTACAGAGAAAATTTTCCTCCAGCACTTTGAGTAAAATAGAAAAAAATCCCAAGAAAAAGGGCACCTGGTTGGAACAGGCTTTAACCCCCATTTATTCCAAGTAAAAGCTAAATTTGGCCCGCACTCATACGGGGGGGCAAGGCTACCCGGGACAGGACAGTATATGTCCAGTAAAAACTAAAATGGGGGTTTGAAAAACCCTTTTCCCCGGCACTTTTTAAAATGTGGGGGTATCGGGTTTTGGGCTCAGCTGGGGCCCCGGACAGGTTACAATGTTCATGAACTAAAATGGTGGTTAAAAGACCCTTTTTTCCCGCACTTTTTAAATGTGGGGGTCATGCGGGTTTGGGGCTCATGCGGGTTTTTGGGCTCATGCTGGGCCCAGGACAGGTATATCAATGTCCAGTGAAATTAAAATGTGGTTAAAGACCCCCTTTTTCGGCACTTTTTAAATGTGGGGGTCATGCATTTTTGGGGTCATGCGTGCCCAGGACGGGTATATCAATTCGAGTAAACTAAAATGGGGGTTGAAAACCCTTTTTCCGGCATTTTTTAAAGTGGGGTCATGCAGGTTTGGGCTCATCTGTGGCCCGGGACATATATCAATGTCCATAAAAACAAAATGGTGGTTGAAAAACTCCTTTTTCCGGCATTTTTTAAATGGGGGGGTCATGCAGGTTGGGGGCCATTTTGTGGCCCGGGACGGTATAGTCAAGTCCAGTAAATTTTAAAAGGGTGGTAAAAAGACTCCTTTTTCCGGCATTTTTTAAATGTGGGGGTCATGCGGGTTTTGGGGGCTCATGCGGGGGCCCGGGACAGGAAAGTCAATGTCCAGGAAATTAAAATGGGGGTTGAAAGACTCCTTTTTCCGGCTTTTTTTAAAATGTGGGGGTTTTCAGGTTGGGGTCATGTTGTGGCCCAGGACAGGATAGTCAATGTCCGTGAAACAAAAATGGTGGTTGAAAGACCCCTTTTTCCGGCACTTTTAAATCTGGGGGTCATGCATTTTGGGGGTCATGCGCTTTTCCAGGAAAGGGATATTCAATTCCCATTCAAAAAGATGAGGGGTTTAAAACATACTCCCTTCGGCATTTTTAATTTGGGGTGATGAGGTTTAAGGGGCAGCTGTGGTACAAGAAGGATAGTGAAAGTTGTGTTATTTTTTTTCTGTGGGTTTTTTTAACCAAAATGGTTCCCAAGATGTAGCAAATTTCCATTTGACTGTTGTGGATGTTAATTCCAGCTTCTCCAGCCCTGTTTGGGTGTAAGAAGGAAGGTGTTGTTGTTCTCCCATAGACTTTAAGCATACCTGCCAACTCTCCCGTTTTTGGCAGGGGTGGGTCCCGTTATTTGGGGTCCTCCAGCCCTCCCGGGGGAGTTGGCATTCCTCCCGCCGCCAGCAGGCGGCGGGGGTCCTTTAAATGGGCCGCGGGAACCAGAGTAGAGCTAGTGGCTATTGGCGCCGCAGGGCCAGCTCATACAGGCGGGGTGAAGCGCCGCTGCGCCCTGCCTTCACCCGACCGGAGTCTCGCTGTGCAGGGAGGAGGAGGAGGGTGCGCTCCCTCCTGCCTCATCCCCTGTATGTCCGGCGGGTGTGTGCGCCGCACATACAGGTCGAGCGGCGCATGGGGAAGTGCGCGCGGCTGCAGGGGAGTGACGCGCGGGCTGCTCTCACTTCCCCTGCGCGCTGAGGAGAGCGTCCGGAGGCGGCCGTGCTGCAGAGGCCTGGTGAGGTAAGTGGATTTTATTATTTGATTTTTTTTAGCAATATGGGGGGATCTGCCTGGCAACAATGGGGGCACAACTGGCCACAGAGGGGACATTACCTAGCAACAGAGGGGCACTACATGGGCAACAGAGGGGGCACTACCTGTTAAAAAATGGGGCACTCCTGGGCAACAATGGGAGGCACTACTGGCATCATGGGGGGCAATACCTGGCAACCAATGGGGGCACTACCTGGCAACAGAGGGGGCACTACCTGGCAAAGAGGGGACACTTACCTGGCAACAATGGGGGCACTACCTGGCAACAGAGGGTGACATCTACCTGAACAGAGGGGGTCATTACCTGGCAACCAATGGGGGCACTACTGCAACCAGAGGGTGTGCACTACCTGGCAACAGAGGGGACATCTACCTGGCAACAGAGGGGGCACTAGCCTAGGCAACAATGGGGGGCACTACCTTGGCAAAGAGGGACATCTACCTGGAAACAGAGTGGACATCTACCTGGCAACAGAGGGGGAACTACTGGCAAACCAATGGGGGCACTACCTAGCAAAACAGGAGGGGACATCTACCTGGCAACAGAGGGGGCACTACCTGCAACAATGGGGCACTACCTGGCAACGAGGGGGCACTACTGGACAACAGAGGGGGCACTACCTGGCAACAATGGGGGCACTACATGGCAAACAGAGGGGACATATACCTGGCAACAGAGGGGACATCTACCTGTCAACAGAGGGGGCTCTACCTGTCAAACAGAGGGGCAACTACCTGGCAAAAACAATGGGGCACTTCCCTGGCAAACAATGGGGGCACCTACCTGGCTAACAGAGGGGGGCACCTTTACCTGGCTAAACAAAGGGGGCATCTTCTTTGGCTACAGATGGGGGCAATCTACATGGCTAAAGGGGCATCTTACCTGGCCTGTAAGGGGCACTACATGCTTATGGGGGGTTACTACTGGCTATAAGGGCATATACTGGCTTTCTCCAAAGCCGTTATGCTGTTAGGTGGAGTGGGTGTGGACTTTTTGATAAAGGGCGTGTCATACCGACAAGATGGGTGTGTCCATGCAAAAATTTTTGACGCGGCGCGCTATGCGCGCCGACCACTAGAGTCTCCGCTTTTTCATTTCAAAAGTTTGCCAACTATGCTTAATGGTCATCGCTCATAATCGACTTGCTCACTATCGACTATCTGGTCGATGATGGTCGACTATCGACCATTGGAACCGATGACGATGGCCACGCAATCGCTCAACACTAGTGCTCAGACACATTTTAGTAAGTATTCAATCAGCAGTGCTGTGCTCAGTGTCAGTGTAACCTGCAGTGCCACAGCATCCTCCCTATTACCAAAAACTTTCCTGCCTGGTCATGCTGCATATCACTCTGACAGCTCACCAAATTCAGTCTGAGACTATTATAACCTTTCTCTGCAGCCTCCGTACAGCTCCTGATATAAGTACTTGCCTGTTTTCAGTGCACTGGACTCTGCTACTTCTTGGGTAGCACTGGTGATCAGGAAATCATTTTAGTGAGCTACTCAGTCAGAAGTGCTGTGCTCAGTGTCAGTTTAACTGAAGTGTCCAGCATCCCTCCACTGTCAGGATTTTCTGCTAATTCCTGCTGCAGTATTATATCTGGAAAGTCTCACAATCTAAGCTGAGTCTTTTATTGGCTTTCTCTGCATCCTCGATACACCCTCCTGATGTAAGCACTTTTTACTTCAGTGCACTGGACCCTGAACTCACAGTGCCTCTACATCTCCTCTAGAGACTTTACCTGCATGTAAGATGTTTACAATCACTGTCCAAGGAAGTATCTTTTTTTCTGGCTGCTTATTTAGAAGCGCTTCATACTATCACTACCTGATAAATTTAAGGAGAACGGAGGAAAAAGGAAAACAACAACAAAAAACTCTCCTTCTACAATTACGCTTTATATCTTAATATCCAATTCTTACAGCCCTGTCGGCAGGGGGAATCTCACGTTCAGAAATGGGAGGCACTACAAAGAAAATCAAACACTAAGCAACTAGTTGCCAGGAATTCCTTTTTTTTCATCATCACAGACCTGCTCTTCGTCCAGAAGGGGGCCACATTACCTCCCCCCATCCTCTCCCACTCCTTCTTAAGAGCGCCGATTACAGTGGACCTAGATCAGCAGGATCCTTTGGACTCCCAACCTCTCACCGTTGCATTGTTCATAAACTCTTCTCACTTTCCGCACTTATATACAATCTGAACTGAAGCAACATGATGGGAGAATTGAGACAGATATTCAGTCTCTTGCATACGAACTTAGGCACGTTGAGACTAAGATGTCAGGAGTTTGCTGCCTCTCATTAATGCCTTAATCGGACGCCAATAATGTACTGGAAGAAGAGGTGCAGGTCTCTCAGCCAAAGTTCAGACCTAGAAGATAGTCTAGCCGCAACAGTCAGAGTTCGTGGCATCACTGAAGTCTGTTACTCTGACCGCACTAAATACTTACCTAACAGACCTTATGCTCTAGTAATGCCGGAGTGTAAATCTTCAGGAGCTGACAATAGACCGGATACATAGGATCCCAAAACCGAAAAATCTACTACAGCAAGTCCCGAGGACCTATTGCTCGGATCCATTTTTACAACACAAAGAAAACTCTTAAGAGCTCTCCGAAAGCTGTTAAATTACCAGACCGCTTCCAGACAATTTCACATTTTCCCTGACCTTTCTGCGCTACATGCTCAAAGACGGGAGTTCCCAGCCTTACACCAAGCTTCTACGGGAAAAGATAATCACTCCAGATGGGGTTTTCCAGACAAGTTATCCGTTGTTCGATATGGGTACCAATTCATTTGTAGTCCCCCAGAATGAGGCATGCTCTTTTAAAAGCTGGAAGTTGATCTCTCTGAAGAATCCAGTCCTGTCCGTAAGAAGCACGCACATCAGAGATGATCACCCCTTGTGTCGACAAAACCTTCACTGTAGACCAAGAGCTTAGGACTGAGTGTCCTTCAGTATCCTTTTGGTTGTGCTTACCCATCAGGAGCTCCTGATGGGAACTCTCATGCTTCACTCATTTGAATTATTATTTTCTTTTTTTTTTCTGAAATCTGTTGCCTTCCTTTTGGTTCAATGCAAAACAAAACTTTGCCCACGATATTTTTTCCTTTTTAGGAATAATTTAGTTCTTGCAATGACTTTTATTGCGATGTTCTTGTTTTTGGTTCTTGTTCATAATGTGGATAAAATTCTACTCTTTACTTGTTGTAACCCTTCTTTTTTTCAGGTGTTTATGATACTAACATGTCAACGTTCGCTCACTGCGTGCTTCCCTACGTTACATCATGTCTATTAAATTCTTACATATAATGTTAAAGGATTAATTAGCCCCTCTGACGCTCTTTGCTTCTGGAGAGATGTACTTAAATCACAAGCAGCCCCCCCCCCCCCCCACCCCCCCCCCTGAATTATTTGCTTGCAAGAAAACACATCTCACTTCTAAAGATCCAACATAGATTGAAACATAAAAATTTTCCTTACATTTCCAAGGTCAATCTCTAAAAAAAGAGTGGTGTAGCATTTCTAATAAAGCATTCTATTTCATTCTCTTTTTACAATATATTCTGACCAGAAGGTCGCTATTGTTATGATTGTTCTGCATAATTATCTCCAAACTATACACTCACATCAATTTATGCTCCAAATGAGAAACTCAAATTACTTCATTAGTAAGTGTTACGAAGGCAAAGGAGCATTAGAAGAGTGGGTTGATCCTCGGAGGTGATTTTAATTCAGTTGTTTGTGCTAAATGGATAGGTCTGGCTCTACGAACTACTTGCAAATGATCTTCAATCATATTATTAGTGGGAAGACATTCATGACATATGAAGGTATTTACATAACACGGAGAGGAGATTATACATTCTTTTCTGCCCCTAAAATGTAACACTATAGAATCGACTTCTTTTTTACTAGATAAAATAGTTCTTAATGAGCTCTTATATCAGATATTGGATATATCACATGGTGCCGACCATGCCCCTGTGAAATGTGCCTAGAATCCAAAATTCGATCTCCAGATACTTCATCTTGGCGCCTCAATAACTTTTCTTTTTTTTTTTTTTTTATTCTTAAAAACAGGAGATCAGCTCATATATTTGCATTGAGATTTAAACATTTTTTTTCAACAAACATCTATTTGTCTCCTATAGTAGCTCCCTGTGGTGTGCCCATAAGCCTTTATTAGAGGTATATTTATTCCCAAGTAGCAAGTAGAGAAAAAGGAAACGCCAACAAGCCCTCTGTGTGTATTGTTGATATTGAGAAAACAAAACAAAGCATTTAAACTTATCCGTCCCTCAAACAAAGACTCCCTAGTAGATATTGAGGAATAAAATTAAGAACAATGTATCTTCACAAAATGAGTTATACTGGCCAAAATGCATGGCAATTTATCTTCAAGGAGACAGGCCAAGCTAACTGGTTGGCGAAAGCGGTGTGAAACAGGTTTCACGCCAAACCAGAATCACTCACCTTCTTCATCCAATGGTGGTAAATAATAAATCCAATAGACATTTCAATTACTTCTCTGACTACTACTTTAATCTCTATAACATACAAGAGAGCTAAAACAATCTCCTCCCACCCTCTGAGAGACACATTAATCATTCTTAAATTCTGTTAAATCTCCAGTATTATCTAGTTGCCCAGCTAGGTGAATTGAATAGTAACTTTTCACTAGCGAAAGTCCAGAAAAAGCATACGGTTTAGTAAACAATCAAGACCCCTGGTCCTGATGGCCTTTACTAATAATTTCTACCAACTCTTCTCAGACCTTCTCTTCTCCACACATTTAACATCAACTTTGTAATGAGATAGTTTTAAGAAAACAACCATTAAGGAATCTTTGCGGCAATTATAACTACAAATATAAAACCTGGGAAAGCTCCAGATCAACATCTAACTATAGACCCATTTCCTTTTAAATTAGTTATTAAAATTATAAGTACAAGGCTTATTTTTTTTTTTTCCAACCGCCTTAAATTCATTAGTATCTTCCCTGATCCATAAAGATCAAGTGGGCTCATTCCAGGGAGCGGCAGGCTAGAGACGCTACCAGGCGTATTAGATCTTGTACAGATTGCTGGCTCATCGTTCTGATGTGGCTTTTTTGTCCCTCGATGCAGAAAAACGCCTTTGATAGGGTTAACATGGGTTTACATTCGCTCTGTCTCCCCTGAAAAATTTGGCTTGACAGGTTTTATCTTGGATGCTATAATGTCCCTCTACTCCACGCCTACAGCACAAGTCCTCACTTCCGGATTATCTTTCTTCCCCTTTCGATATTCAATTGGCACGCGTCAGGGATGCCCTCTTTCCCCCCTGGATTTTTGTGTTGTGCATGGAGCCCCTAGCTGAATATATTAGAGCAACCCCCTTTTATCAGGCCTACGAATTATAATGTTCATCAAAAAGTAAGCTTATATGCTGATGATGTGATGCTTATAACCACCGACCCTTCCCTCTTCCATTGAAAATCTTAAACTTCTAAAGCTTTTTCTTACTCTCTCATTTTATAAATTAACATAGATCTTAATCTCGTCTGTTGCTGTTTACAGCGAACATGTGTCCAGCTCAACAACTAACTAGGATCTTTGGATTTAATATGGCAGAGCGAATGTTGACTATTTAGGCATTAAAGTCTCTCTACCCCCATCTCTAACTATTAATGATAATTAAACCATTTTATTACAGTTTATTAGATCTAGGAAATCAAAAGTATATTCCTCTCCATTTTGTCAGGGAATGCCAGAATTAATGTTGTGAAGATGTCTTTGCTCCGTAATTTATTTATGTTTGAGGGCTATCCCCTATTTACTCCTTTCCCTGTGATTAATAAAATTTTAAACATTTACTTGCAAAGTTCATTTGGAATGGCCGCAGGCCATAGAATTAGAAAGACTTGCTATACTTTAGTCATAAAAAAGGTGGCTAGCTGTATCTAATTTGGCATGCCTACAACTCAGCAATTATTCTGGAGCAAGCCTTTCATCTGTGGCACCAATCTGAGATAATCTTGTGGAACACATTTTGAAACCCCTCTTTCACTTCCAATCCAGTTAAATCTACATTGATGTCTTCATAGTAGGTTGCATCCCTAAAACTGCTTTCATTAAGATCTCTAAACTGATCTCTTCAAAGCATGGTTCTTCATATGTAGTTCCAAATAATTGGATTTATATACAAAAAGGTAATCTCTCTCCTATTTCCTTACGTTTTTGGAACTCCCAAACCTTGCGTTTCATGCTTGGTGTGAATAAATATAATTTCAAATGAGCAATTATATGATGAGAAGGGACTAAAAACCTTTGAAGACTGGCCAAAACTTACAATATTCCTACCTCAAATTTCTTTCAGTATCTCCAACTTAGGCATGTGATACATCTATTCGTTGGCACAACTCGAAGACTTCTCCTCTCAGATTTCCACCAACTTCATATTTAAAAAGAAAGGTGATGAGAAAGGGCTCTCCTTGCTTTATAATCAGGATTCTTTATGGGCAAGAACTCAAGGTTAAATTACTTACCATGGACAATTTGGGAGGGAGGAACTAAACCAGACCTTTTCCATAGAAGCAATGGAACAGTCACACTCTACTCCCCCTAAGGGTTTTCCAAATGTGACAATCATCAAGAAAACCATGCACAAGATTAAATTAGGTGGTATTACCACCTCCAGGACTAGGCAATATAGTTCCCAGGGCTCTTCCATTTTTGTTGGAAAGTTGCAGGCTGCAAGGAACCATGCTTCATGTATGGTGGGGTTGCCCAATAATTAAAAGTTTTGGGAAGCGCACATGGCCTCTTATTACAGGAATTAATTGGGATCACTTTAAGCTTTCCCCAGAATTAGCACTCTAGATTTAAATTTTAATGAGATACCGCCGTTCACAGAACCAGTTTCTTTTTATTCAATATTAATTGCCGCTAGAACAAGCTATTGCATATCTCTTGGAAGGATCCTAAGGCCCCTTTATTATGGAGGTTATCCGCCGTAGAATTTTGCTGCACATGTGAATAAGGTTGATTGATACCCTTTTTACTCTCACAAAAAACACTCTCTATGGGGATACTTGGATTCTCCTCAGGTATTACTCACATGAAGGTTTATACACACTGTATTATTGATTTAATGTTTCTTTACCGAATATTTGCTCATAATATAACCTCGGTTAGTTGTTACTGTTTTCTGTTTTACTGCTTATCATGCAATCTGAACATGTACTGATTTCTACTGAATGATATCGAATAGTTCTACCATGCTTTGTGTAACCGTTGTGAATCTACTCTTTTGATTATATTGATTTTCATATCTGTACATGTCAATATCAATAAACATGTTTAAGAAATATGCTGCCAACAATTACCAGCTTTGTAGCGTGTTAACACATTTTGTATTTTACGTAAACAAACAACAGGAAAAAAACTTGTAATTAACCTTCTGATTATGAATTATTGCTAACAGCCAAAATTTCTTCTTTGGCGGTGGAAAAAGAACGTTTCTTTTACTGAAGTACAAATGCAGAAAATACTTAGTTTAACCTTGGATGTAAATTGCACAAAAGAAATTGCTGCCAACATTTACCAGCTTTTGTTAGCATGTTTAAACGGCGTGTATTTTAGGAAAACACAACAGAAAAAACTAGTAAGGTAGACCATCGGATATGAATTGTGCTACAGCCAAAATTCTTCTTTGGCGGTGAAAAGAACTGTTCTTTTATTAGTACAACTGCAGAAAAGACTTAGTTACCATTGGATAGTAAGTGCGCAAAAGGAAATATGCTGCAAACAATTATCACTTTGTAGCGTGTTAAAACGGCGTGTTTTTTATCCGGAACACAACAACAGAAAACTTGTAATTTCCTTTGATATGAATGATGCTACAGCCAAAATTTTCTTCTTTGGCGTTGTAAATAGAACGTTCTTTTTACTAAGTTAAAACTGCAGGAAAATACTTAGTTAAACCCTTGGATGTTAATTGCGCAAAAGAAATATGCAGCCACAATTACCAGCTTTGTAGCGTGTTAAAGTTTAGTATTTTACGAACACATACAACAGGAAAAACTTGTGATTAACTTTCGATATGAATTATGCTACACCAAAATTTCATTTTTGGCGGTTATAAGGAACGTATTCTTTTAGTGACCACAACAGCAGAACACGCTTAATTAACACTGGTTCTAAATGGCAAATAAATGAGCAACAAATTAAAGGGGTTATTTGGATTGTAAAATGCTGTTTCTTTATTGAATTCAACAGAACAGACTTAGATAACCCTTGTATATTTCATGTGCTCAAGAAACTAAGCAGTACATTAAAATGTAATATGCAGCTGCATTGGATACCACACTGGACTTCAGTTCCAATACTCCACAAAATCAGAATTAGAACGTAAGAGAAGCAGTCTCTGAGACAAGCTGTGACACCCCCCCAAAAATCACTGTATAAATGTGAGTTCTTTAGTATGAGACATTATAAGTACTAGCAGCGGGCGGCAGCCCTTCCCTACACAGTACAGTGAGAGGAGTGTGAGTAGCGAGCTTGGCGTCCGGACTCTATATAGTCTCTCTGGTGGGTTTTTACGTGAGGTACAGAAATCCGCCCGGTCTCTGAGTCGGCTTCAGCTCTGCTTCATGTCATGTAGGCTACGCTTTTCTCTTCTCCCAGACTTCTTTGCCCCATGTAACGCCAGTGCTCGCAGGCCATTTTTATCAAAAACAGCTTCGTTCCCGCGGGAATCACCCCAAACTTCGACTTCGTTCAGAATCGAAGTTTTCCTGAAATTCAAAACGAATTCCTCTTCGTTAGTATCAATTCGCCCATCTCTACATATAAACCTATTTATTACAAAGCTCAGTTTCTCTCCCTCTATTCTGTTTTCACATAGGGTTACATAAACCACCTGACTGGTTCATTTTAAGCCAAAGAATGGGCTCACACATTCAGCTTTTTAGATAGAATTTTTAAAGCTAAAACCAAGAATAGATTTAAAACAAGGAAAAGTTTCACTCTTTCCTTAAAATATGTCCCCCAATTATAATCCATTTCTGATTTTTGCTTAAAAAACTGCTGAATCTAAAAAGCCTGGATTGCATAACCTGCCTTAATGTGGTTGACCCATGTGGAAAAAACCTGTCTATATGACCTTTATTTACATGGGTATGTTCACACGGCTTAAAATGCTGAGGATTTCGGCGCGCATTTCGCGACATATTATGCATTATACTACAAAACATACGTTGGCTCTGCACATATAAAACACATTGTGAAAAACACAAACATAGGTGCACACTGAAAAGGCAACACACACATCCAACACAAACATCAGTGGCACACCAAAGACTAAGTAAAACCTCAAGCTATATATGTGCAGAGCCAACGTATGTTTTGTAGTTCATTTGAGATTGGCGATCTCTTTGGCTTGCTGCACACAAGCTGCCTCTTTTTAAACCAGATGCAGGATAATTCAAATTGAGTTACTACCATACTCATGAAGCTGCAGTTGGGATATGACGCCTAGTGAGGTAAATATATTTAGAGTAGGGACTCATCCTGCTTGGGATCCCCTTGACGTTATTGGGAGGTGAGCTTAATACAAAATCTTGATTCAAAAATACTTGTAAAATAAGAGTCCCAGGTTTTTCATATTTTCCTTAGCAGTAATGCATTTCCAATATTCCTATATAGCTTGAGGTTTTACTTAGTCTTTGGTGTGCCACTGATGTTTGTGTTGGATATTATGCATTATACACGGAAAAATTCATCCGGCAATTACGGTAATTCATAGCTGTTATAGAGAGCTACGGAGTACGTGTCGTCCCCCTGCGAGTACAATCCGATCGTTTTGTACGCGCGGGGGGGGAGAATTAACATGTGAATTGTTAGCTGCGAATATGCACCGCTGACAATGCGCCGCTGACAATGTCTATGGGACCTGTCTGCCCCCACCCTCCCGTGATTTTGAATTATGCACTGATCAGCACGTGGTTCTAAAAATTCTGGCGTATTGCGGTGCATACAGTATGCACCGCAATACACCGTGTGAACATAGCCTAAGGATGACTTTGAGTAGGTCCCACGGCTGATTTGTATGCTGACTTTTCAGCATCATAACCTTGTCTGCAGTTTTAAGATGAGGTTTTGACAATGTTTTTGAGCCACGCATTTTTCGGCATGGTTTTTGCCACGTTTTTGCAGCAGTTTTATTTAATATACTCTGATCATATTAAAATCAGATTAAATACATGTTACGTATCATTTATATATATATAATTTATATGTTTTACTATAATGGTGTATATAGTATGTATATACTACATATTTATATAATATATAACATTTATTTAATATGTTTTTAATATGATCAGAGTATACAGTAATATAAAATAAAAGTGCATACAATAATGTGCCACACTTGTGGACGATATTTTGAAGCTCTCCAAATCAGCCTTGTTAACATACACTTAGGAACCCTCACTCCCACTATTGGCCAGAAAAGAGAGCTGTTTATCCTGTTCGTAGAGTTCATTCACATGTTGATTTTTCTACATTGAATTTAATGGGAAAGGGCATTGAAGTCCGTATAGAAAAATCCATGACACTATACTCGGACGACATGTTTGTGCCACAAGACCTTTGCATGGTTAAGAACAACTGATACAGTTATATATCTTTTTCTGTTGTTTAAAAAAAAAATGGCTTGATCTGACATGTTGTCGCTGTATCCTTAAACTCTGATGCCCTTAAGACGCTGAATGTTTCTGTACGCATGGCACTTGTTTTACCCATGTTTTCCCTTGTTTCCCCTTCCTTCCCTCCCCACATTACGTTGTCCTTTCTGTCCTACTGTATTGTCTATTATTATGTATCAAGAAAATAATAAAAATTTCTAATGAGAAAAAAAAAAAAAGAAAAATCCATGACAAAATTTGTACTAGGTGATTCAGGTTTTAAATTGCGGATTGCCCTACAGAAATTCGGTAGATTTAGCAGAAGATTTTTCAGCTGATCCTCACCATACCTTTTGGCTTCAGAAAGACCATACAGCGGTCTTTACTGCCAACATCTGATCATCAGGTAGATCAGATGCCAGACCCAATCCCCATGTAGATAATAGGTTGTCTAGTAAAGTGGTCCTAAGCTTCAATACTCTAAGCCCACCAACAGGTCATGTCTTTAGGATAGTTCATACAACATACTGACAATACTTATATCACCTGCGGAAATCCTGAAATCATGTTGGTGTGACTTGAGGACTGAAGTTGAGTATAATTGGTCTTTTATCTAAATAAATGTTGAAATTGACATATTATTTTCATGAAAGAGTATATCCACGTGCAGTACATATGTTGTAGAAATTTCCGCAACTGAAAATGAGTTCATCACATCTCAATAAGGTTGTTTTTGCTGCATGTGCAAGGATTTCTTCAAGCCCTATTTAGGTAAATGGGACAGAATTACCATATGTAAATATACTCTTAAGTGAGTTTGCACCTTTGGAACATTCACTTGTAAAGTAGACAATTGTATAATGAGCAATTATCAGTTTTTAAGAGGTGGAAATTAGACTGTATAAATCATAATGTAAATGTTAGTATTATTCATTTTTTTTGCAAAACGTGCCATTTCTTAATCAAGATAGCCTAAGTTAACATCATGTTTTTGAATTACATTTGCAGTGAATGCTGGAATAGTTTCCAAACTACACCCTAAACACGTCCATTGGGTTAAATATCAATATATAATGGCATCCAGTATAAAAAAATAATAATAATACGTGTTTAACATAAGCCTTTTTACATTGTGCCACAATAGGTGACTAATGCCATAGTGTGAGTCCATAAACATGCTGTGAACATAGCATTACACTTACGAATGTGATTTCTTTTACAGTTTAATTTCTAGATTTAGGGCCACATGTATGAATCCCGCCGGGTCGGGGCGCACCTTTCCGCCAGTTTCCGGCGGAATCGCCAGTGTTTTAGGCGCAGTGCGGGTACGAGTCGCAGTGCGGGGCTGCGCCTATGATTCGGCGCCGGAGGTAGTGCGGTCATACGTGCGGGGAAAAGTCCGCCGCGCCTGGCCAGTGTGTTAGGCGCAGTGTGGGGACCGAGGCGCAGTGCGGCGCTGCGCCTATGATTCGCCGCCGGAGGTAGCGCACTCATACATGCGGGGAAAAGTTCCCTGCGCCTCGCCAGTGTGTGTGGGGCACAGTGCGGGGACATGGGCGCAGTGCGGGACTTAGGCGCCGTGCGGGGCTGCGCCGAAAAACAGTTCCGATGCGAGACAGGCTGGAACAGCGAGAAATCATTCCAGATGTCGGTGCGGAGTATGAATCCAAAATTGCCTTTATAAAGGCATTCAACATTCTCAGGAAAAGAGCTGAAACCTTAAAAATAAAAAATACATAAAACAAAATCACTTTCCAATATCCTAATTCAAGAATTAGGATATTGGAAATTGCCGGGAAATACAGTAATTCAAAATCAGAAAGCTATTCTGATTGGTCGGCATAAACCGGCCAATCAGAATAGGAGCGACAGTGAACCATTAAAACCTATGGGGAAGTTTAGACCACAAAAACCACAGAGAATATCAATACATTTGGGCAAGATAGGTATATAAAATATAACTTTTAATGAAAATTACTGATAAAACCTAACAATTCCCTAAAATTGCCCCACGTATTAGGCAGTTTAGGTAGGGCAATTTTAGGGAATTGTTAGGTTTTATCAGTAATGTTCATTAAAAGTTATATTTTATATACCTATCTTGCCCAATGGTATTGATATTCTCTGTGGTTTTTGTCTTATGATTTACGATACTGGGTAATATACATTCACCGGCCACTTTATTAGGTACACCTGTCCAACTGCTCGTTAACACTTAATTTCTAATCAGCCAATCACATGGCGGCAACTCAGTGCATTTAGGCATGTAGACGTGGTCAAGACAATCTCTGCAGTTCAAACCGAGCATCAGTATGGAGAAGAAAGGTGATTTGAGTGCCTTTGAACGTGGCATGGTTGTTGGTGCCAGAAGGGCTGGTCTGAGTATTTCAGAAACTGCTAATCTCCTGGGATTTTCACGCACAACCATCTCTAGGGTTTACAGAGAATGGTCCGAAAAAGAAAAAACATCCAGTGAGCGGCAGTCCTGTGGGCGGAAATGCCTTGTTGATGCCAGAGGTCAAAGGAGAATGGGCAGACTGGTTCGAGCTGATAGAAAGGCAACAGTGACTCAAATTGCCACCCGTTACAACCAAAGTAGGCAGAAGAGCATCTCTGAACGCACAGTACGGCGAACTTTGAGGCAGATGGGCTACAGCAGCAGAAGACCACACCGGGCGCCACTCCTTTCAGCTAAGAACAGGAAACTGAGGCTCCAATTGGCCCAGCTCATCGAAATTGGACAGTAGAAGATTGGAAAAACGTTGCCTGGTCTGATGAGTCTCGATTTCTGCTGCGACATTCGGGATGGTAGGGTCAGAATTTGGCGTCAACAACATGAAAGCATGGATCCATCCAGCCTTGTATCAACGGTTCAGGCTGGTGGTGGTGGTGTCATGGTGTGGGGAATATTTTCTTGGCACTCTTGGGCCCCTTGGTACCAATTGAGCATCGTTGCAACGCCACAGCCTACCTGAGTATTGTTGCTGACCATGTCCATCCCTTTTTGACCACAATGTACCCAACATCTGATGGCTACTTTCAGCAGGATAATGCGCCATGTCATAAAGCTGGAATCATCTCAGACTGGTTTCTTGAACTTGACAATGAGTTCACTGTACTCAAATGGCCCCCACAGTCACCAGATCTCAACCCAAATAGAGCATCTTTGGGATGTGGTGGAAGGGAGATTTGCATCATGGATGTGCAGCCGACAAATCTGCGGCAACTGTGTGATGCCATCATGTCAATATGGGCCCAAAAATTTCTTGAGGAATGCCTCCAGCACCTTGTTGAATCTATGCCACGAAGAATGAGGCTTTTTCTGAAGGCAAAAAGGGGGTCCAACCCCGTTCTTGCATGGTGTACCTAATAAAGTGGGCCGGGGGAGTGTACATCGAAGTGGCTTTCTCCGCCTGGATAATAATAGGAGTACTGTTGTTGTTTTTTGAAGTTTAGACCAATCAGAATCCACGGCGGGATAGTTCAAAATACAGTAAAAATGCGGGAAAAGACCTGATTGGTTAAGCTACCGGGGACTTGGCTAGTCAGCCAATCAGTTTTAGGAGCGACAGAGACCCATTTTTCCCTATGGAGAATTATTGACCAATCAGATTAGGAGCGACAACGACCCATTCTAGTCTTTGGAGAAGTTTAGACCAATCAGAATCCACGGCGGGATAATTCAAATACAGTAAAAAGACAGAAAAGAGCTGATTGGCTGAGCTAGCGGGTGCTTGGCTATCCCAGCCAATCAGAGCGCGAGCTACTTCTCCCATTATAGTCTATGAGAAGATGGGCGCTCTGAAAAACTCGGCGCTCAGCGCCGTGCGGCATGAAGTATTAATCAAAATATGATTTTTATTAGATGTAAAACGTTATCAGATAAAGAGCCGAACCTTCTTTACACATAAAGCAGTTAAAAACCCGAACAAACGCGTTTGTCGCCGAGCGGCGCAACATAGGGAATTGCAATAGAGAGAATTGCCCGGGAAATACAGTAATTCAAATTGTTTTAAGCTATTTCATTGGTCGGCAGAACCCACCCAATCAGAATAGGAGCGAAAAAGACCATTAATTTATGGAGAAGTTTGGACCAATCGATGGGGAGCGACAATGCCCCATTATTCCTTGGGGGAAAAAATTGCCCAAATCTTTTAAAAGGGCGGGACAGTTCAAAATCAGTAAAAATGCGAAACATGTTTGGGTTGAAGCGGGGGGCTGCCCAGCTTAGCCCAATCAGGTGCGAGCTACTTTCTATAGAGTTCATGGGGAAAAGAAATTCTGAGTGCGCTCGTGATTGGCTAATTTAAAAAGAGGCCCCGTTATTTGGCCCCAAGGGGAAGCGGCGCGCTTTTTGGGGTTTTCTAATGCAATCTGAAATAAAAGTCATGGCCGAAACAAATTAAAACTAAGAAGTTGTCCGATGTTTTTTAAAAGAATTAATATGGGGGGAAACAAAAAAAAAAATTTCTTTAAATAAAATGTTTATTTCTTTTTTTTTCGTTACCCAAAGGATAAATGTAGGTTGCAACAAAAATAAAAAATAAACTGATTTTATTGTTTTTAAATTTTTTTTTTTTTTTTACCCCCATTTTATCATTCGTTTTAATAACTCGGGCCCATTCTGTGTGTTATAATTTGATTTCGGCCATGTACTTTTTTTTCATTTTGCTTAGAAAACCCATGGGCGCGTCGCTCCCCCTTTGGTCCAAAAAACGGCCCCTTTTTTAGCCAATCACAAGCGCCTCAGAATTTTCTTTTCCCCATAGAACTCTATGAAAAAGTAGCTGGCTCTGTTGGCTAAGCGGGGCGAGCCCCGCCGTTTCAACCTACCCGTTTTCTGCTTTTTTCTGTATTTTGAATTGTCCCACCTTTGAATTTTGATTGGTCAATTTTTTCCAAGGTTTTAAATGGGACTTTTCCCTATTCTTTTTTGGCTGGTTTTGCCGACCAAAGAGAATGCTTAAAAAATTTGATTTTTTTTTCCCCGGCAATTTTTTCTATTGCAATTCTTATGAGCGCCGGTCTGGGGGACAAAGCGTTGTTGGGGTTTTTAAAACTGTTTTTGTAAAGAAAGGGTTGGGCCTTTATTGAAAAATGTTTTAAATTTAATAAAAATCATTTTTGATTAATACTTCTGCCCCCGGGGCGCTGAGGCCGAGTTTTTCAGTGCGCGTTCTCCATAGATATAAGGGGAGAAGTAGCTCGCGCTTGATTGGCTGGGAAACCAAGCCACGCTAGCTCACCAATCCTCTTTTCTGTTTTTTTTACTGTATTTTGAACTGCCCGCCTTTGTTTTTGATTGGTCCAAATTCCCCCTGGGTTTAAAAGGGACTTTTCGCTCCTATTCGTTGGGTTTTAATCCCCTTATAGTTTAAGGGGGACATTGTCGTCCTTTCTGATTGGCTGGTTTATGCCACCATGAGAATACTTAAACAATTTTTGAATACTTATTTCCGCGATTCTCTCTATTGAAATTCCCTTGTAGTGGGGGTTGGGCGAAAACGCTTGTTGGGTTTTTAACTGCTTTATTTTAAAGAAGGGTTATTCCCTTTATTGAAAAAGTTTTACATTTAATAAAAAATAATTTTTTTTTGGGTTAATATTCTGCCGACGGGTGCTGATGCCCAGATTTTGGCCCCTCTCTCCATGACTATAAAGGGAGAAGTAGTCCGGCTTGATTGGGGGATAGCCAAGCACCCTAGTTCAGCCCCAGCTTTTTTTTGTTTTTTTGTATTTTTGAAATTTTCCGCCGGGTTTGATTGGTCTAAACTTTTCCCCTAATAGACGGGTCTTTGGTTGTTTCCCATTCTGATTGGCCGAGTAGCCAAGCCCCTGCTAGTCAGCCAATCACTCTTTTCTGTTTTTTTTGTATTTTGAACTGTCCCCCCCGTGGTTTTGATCGGTCAATCCTTCCCCTAGGTTTTAATGGGCCTGGCGCTCCTATTTTGATTTGCTGGTTTAGCGACCCTGAGAAAAGGTTTTTAAAATTGAATTTTCGTATTTCCCCCAATTTCCAATATCATAATTTTTGATTTTTTTTTTTGCGCCGTTTTAGAAATTTTGGAAAGTGATTTTTTTTTTTTAAATATGTTTTTTTTTACTTCAGCTCTTTTCTGACATTTTTCCCCTTTATAAAGGCGTTTTTTCGGGAAACATACTCCTGCTCCGGAAACGGAGCGCCGAGATTTCTGTCCGATCTTCGATCTGCTTCCTCGCATGTTCGGTTTCCCGCTTCCACTTTTCCTTGTCGGAGGATTTAGACCCAAAAAAAAATGGTTGCCTGTCGGAAGCCAGAACCTGCACTGCGCCTCGCTTTGCCGAATGCCATTGTACCCTCAGAGTTTTCGAGGCGCCGGTCCCCCCGGAAGCCTCCCCCGCGCCCACACCGCGCCCCTGCCCGCCCCTTCATGCGGGGCGAGCTGAAAGTGGCGAAAGTGCGCCAACACTGAATCCCCCGGGGCCGACAGGGGGATTCGGGGTGGGGGGGGCCAGTGTACGCCAAAAAACGGGCGAAAAGCCCGATCATACATGTCCCCCTTAGTGTTAAAAATTTTTTTTTCTTTAATAATGTATAATCACTATTTTTATTTTGACGAAATAAGCATTTATTCTAGTTATAAAAATAAACTGTATAATGAAATTTTCAGGAACTAACAGTATGAAATTAATTTTATCAGGTACATCAAAAAAAATTAAACAAAAAAAAGTAAAGGTGAAAATAGGAGCAAGCCGTGGATTTACACTGTGGATTTTACCCCTTCAGGAGTTAACTCAAAGCACTATCTACTTGTAACCCACGTGAGGTCTACATATTTGGTCACCTGTGTGTCCAGCCTTTTCAGAGCTAATGCACTTATCATTTATGACCTACATACATGCAATGTATCATGTATAAAAAGTTGCCATTCTGTATTTAACCCCTTTTTGCCAACTCAAGAGCCCCATTTGGGAGATTTAAACTACACAACTGGGAACATTCTCTAAACGGCCAGGAATGCCCCCAAAACTGTCTGAGTAGCTTCCAAAATATTCACTTTTGGGTAGGGTTTGCATAAACCCTAACCTTTGCAGCCCGGTTTCCTGGAGTCTCATGGAAGAACCATAGGGGCTCATAATTATGACTTAACCATCAAGTGCTTGAATCCAATCTTACCGAGACTGTTGAGATTTCAGTCTGGAACTATACATACTCGTGGAAAATCTGGACTATGTACTCATAATAAGGACAACACACAGATGTAGCAGTGTTTAAACAGTTTTATGTCAGGGTCATTCATCCTCTTTCCTAACGAGGCACATTTTTCTTTTCATAAGTACATGCAGTTTTTAACGTTATAATACTTTTTCATGCTTAATTATTCTTCTAATTGTTTTGCCTTTTCTTTGTGATACGTTGGACTTTAGATTTTTTTTTAATAGTATAACTGAAAATATAAAAGTCTGTTTATCACATTCTTTTTATTTATTTATTTTTTTAACAGCAAAAGTGCGGCTAATAAGTTTTGTAATTAATTATATCACTTTTCCATCATGGATGTTCGAGTATAGGTGATATAAAGTTGTAAGGTCATAGGGGACAGAGCTAAAAGTTGCTATGTGAGCTATTCCTTTTATTTTTTTACATATTGTGCCCTTCATCAAGTCAGAAAAAGACCTTTGTTTTAGCATTGCTATATACATTTTTTTTCCTCTTTGTTTTCCTGAAACTGGGACTTCTATATTAACCCCAGTTATAGGGGAATTACAGGGGGAATAAACCCCCTGAAGTCATTGCAGAGTTGATCTGGGTCAGTAGCTCATGCAGTTACCAAGCCCTAGTGGTCACGTAACTACTGGTGTCGGGAAGCAGGAAAGTTTACTGTTATTCACAACGATCAAAATATCAGTGACGATAATAATCCATCCTTGCTTTCCCAGTGGAGAGCTATCTAATGCTGGTAGCCGGCTCATCTTTCGTGCGGCCGCACAAATAGCGTGCAGCTGCTCAATATGCCCAAACTTTCTGGAATGTCCATAAAGAGTTAGATGTCTGCCACCTAGACATTTATAGTTAATGGGGGTCGGCATCCAATTAACCTGAAAGTGATATCATGGCTTTTTGTGTTATCTTCTGTTATCTCCAAGCAAAAGCCCTTGAAAAGCATTGAAAAGTTGAGATAACATTGTGTGCTGTGACATCATGATATCATTTGTCAAGCTTAGTTTTGTTACTTACGTATATTCCTGAAAATGACTAAAGGATGCCATAAAATAAATTCAGTATGTTTACTAGTCACCAATTAAATAAGTACTGTACATATACTAACAGAACCCCAAAAAGATGCTATGCTATTAATATTAGGGAACGGTACTTCATGACCAGAGATTTGTCAACATACTAGCAAATAAGATTTCAGTCCTAAATACACAAAAATAGGCTATTTCTGGGAACTCTTTTGCCATTTTTTCTGTTTTGTTAGTAGTTGAGAGGATGATTTTTTTCATTGTTATCTGAATGAATCAAAAGGTCACTTACTAAAAGTACAACAGTAGTTTATTCCTAACAAGGGTTCTGGATAATGAATCACAGTAAAGTGGAAATAAAGACAAGAAATTAATGTTGATGTCAATCATCATTATAGAATTAGGATTTAGGATTTAATTCAGTATTTGATTTTTTGTTAAATGTGTACATGTATTGTGATATTTATATGCAATGCATCAGTTGCTAAAGGAAATGTCATGTATTGAAATGAAATTTTACAATTAGATACAAGCATGTAGAAGAAATGTAATGTGTAAGTGCTCTTATATTTTTTTCTTTATTCGAGACACACTTCCTTCCTGTATTTCGTAGGTAGATGGTACAGCAGTGTCTAGGGGCTTTAGGGCAGATTATAGAAAGGGAAGTTTAATTTAACTGACTGACAAAATTGCATAGATTTTTACAGTCTTCAGATATTGATGGTATGTGGCTCCCTCTCAAGACTCCAGGGAGGGGCAGAGGAAATGCAAACAAAGACTTAATTGTCTTAGTGTTGCTATACCTATCAAGGTGTGCAACAGTATAAAAGCACTGTCATCATTTCACCTATACTCTAATAATCATGAGATAACTCTGCTCATTCTCTCTTCATCAATACAGCAACACTGACAGCACTGAACGACTGTTGTGTTTGCTAAATTGGATTGTGTAAAAACTGAAATATCTAATTTTTTTAGGTAGATTGGAACAAAAACCAAAAATATGCTTAAAAAATGTGAATTTAATATATGTAATTTTCTGATAACATTTTGGAGGCTTTATTACACAGATCTGTAAAAACACAGTTCTCCAGAATAGCAGCTGAATGAATATCACGCTGCAAAAGGTTGAATGCTGGTATGAGGCCTGCCTGTAGGTGGTGGTGACCTGCAGAGTCGATACAAAATTGTGGGAATGCTATTCCATGGAGGAGTATCTCAAGGCTCCCTTGTTTTTACCCTTTAATCCCTGTACAGGAATCTTGACCTCATTGCAAGAACCCTCCCTAGGTCTCCACCGTGAGCACAGTTTCTGATAGCAACAGCTGTCGATTTCTGAAGGAATACTTTAGGATCAGGCAAAAGACATAGTAAAACAGGCAGAAGGTCTGAGCAGGAAGAGTTCAGTTGTCACAAGGAAAGGTAGCAGACAAAGAAGTTGAATAACAAAGCCAGGTCAGAATTTCAAATAACACTAAGGGCCGTCCCTATTGCATGGGTTTTCAGTTGGATTTACAGATGGCTTTTGGATTTGACTTAAATAGAAAATCGATGCAGTAGTTCACGCTGCACATATTTTGACACCACGTAGAACATGTTCATTCTTCCGACCAGTTTTCGGGAGTAACATGAACAGTTCAATGTGAAGAAGGACGGCTGAATTCACAAACCGCTGACAAAAGCTGACCCCCTTTTGTGCAAAAGAACGACAAAATATCAGTCAGATATTCCGACTAGTATATAGTCATTTCCATGTGAACTCCCCCACAGTATATCTGTACTTTTCCCTTATGTTGAGGAAGATATTGCTCAGACAACTGAATGGAATGTCCCTTTAAATACTACAAAGTGTAACAGACATTGGTGGAGGGTGGTGACTCTTTAAATGCACAAGGCTCAGCATACAGTCTCTAGAAAGGCAGAGCATATTGGCAGCAGGTTAACTGCCTGAGCAGACTGGAGAAGGAAGTCGCTTGCCATTGAGGCAGGGAAAAAGAAAGTTAAAACCCCGGGGCCAATTAAACTGGGAAAGGGGAAAACCAGGGACCCCCGGAAAAAGAAACTTTTCCCTTTCCACACTTTCTTTTTTCCGGGCATTAAGCCAAAAAGGCAGGGGTTTCCCAAGGGTATTTCTCCTCCCCCTATTGGCCCTGGCTAGGTCCCAAAATTTGTTTTTCCCTGCGGAGGGATAAAAAATAAATTAGGAAAAAAAATTTAATAATTTTCCCTAAAAAAAAACCATCTTCCTTTTTGAAAGGTTTTTGGGGGGGTTCCTCACCCACTTTAAATTATCTAAAAGGGGGGGAAAAAAAGTAAGCCCCAATTTAAACCCTTAGTTGGGAAAAGGGTTTTAGAAAGGGCTGTCTTAACACCAAAAGTAAACAGGAAAGGGAGTTTTAAACAATAAATTGGGGCCCTTTTTGGGAAAAAAATCGCCCCCCGGGAAAAGGGGAAAAATCGGGGAAAAATAATCTTAAACTTCCCTTTTAAGGAGTGGTAAGAAAGGCCGAGGGTTGGGGGTGGTTCCCGGGGGGGGGGGGGGGGGGGGGGCCCGTTGGGGGGGTATGAGAAGGCGGGGGATGGGGGGGGGAAATTTTTCCCCCCTGTTCTTTTTTTTTGGGGTTTAAATTATGAAAAAGATTTTTCCTATCCCCAGTTGTACCAAACGGGGGGTTATTTTATTTTAAACCCTTTTTGGGTTTTGGAGTAAAACTCTTTTTAAAAACCAAAAAACCAGGTGGCCGGTTCCCCTTGACAAAATTTTTGTAACTCCCGGGGGAAACTTTTTCCCTCCTCCAAAGTAGGAACCCTTTAAAAAATCCTGGCCCTTTTATTTCCCTTCTGTTTGGGGATTAATACCCACATTTTCCGGGGGCCCCAGTTTAAGGGCCTTTTGGGGCCAAAAATTTTTGCCCCCCAGTTTTTAATTTTGTTTCGGGGGAGGGAATTTATTTGATTTCCCTATCTTCGGGGGAAAAAAAGGGTTTCCCCTCCAAAATTTTAATTTTTTTAAGGGAAATTTTTTTGTAATTTGCCCTATTTTGTGTATTATATAAACTTTTTGGTTCCAACTTTGTTTTATCTGTTTTTAAATTTTTTTCCCCTTTTGGAAAGTTTGGTAAAATTTTTTACCAATCCTGCTAAAACCCCCAAAGTTATTTTAACCGCCCTTTTTTTTTTTGCCATTCCGGTTTTCCCCATGTTACCCAGCAATGTTTCCCGTAAAATTCCCACAAATTTTCCCCTTTTGGGCCCGGGACCTTATTTTTTTTTTCCGCTTTTGCCCTTTAAAAAGGGCCCCCGGTTCCGGTTTTTTTGGTCGGGCCCCCTAATTGAATTTTTGGGAAAATTTCAAAAAAAAGGCGGTTATGGCTGATTAAAAAAAAACGGAAAAAAAACCCCCCCTTGTTTTTTTACAGGCACTTTTTTTTTTAAAGGCGGGATTTGGCACGGGAAATAAAGTTTTTAATTTTCGTCCGGAATTCAAAAACAAAAATTTGCCAAAAAATTCGGCAATAAAAAATTTGAGAAAAAATTCCCCCAATTTTGTGACCCTTTTCGGGCCCTCCAGAAAAATTTTTTTCAAAACCTGATGTAATACTTACATTTGAAAGGTTTTCTTAGCATTAATTCAAAATTTTTTTTTTTGAATTATCTCTTCTCTTTATCTCTGTGTATAATAAAATTTGGGAGGTTTTAATTGTGTAAAAATATTATTTTTTTTTAAAACCCTTCCCAAAGATCCAGGGAAAAAAAAAATTTTGATTTTGTGCAGTTTTCAAAAGGTCCAAATTTAAAAAATCTGCCCTATGGCTAGTTTCCCCCCAAGGGGGCCCCCGGGGTTTGGCTTTTTTCAACTTAAAAGTTTCCCCTGGGGAAAAGGAGTCAGTGTTCCTTCATTCTGTTTGTGTTTGGGAGAGAGCTTTGGGCAAATTCTTTCCCTGCCTGATAAAGAATTTTGTACAGTTCTACATTTAAAAGCTTTTTCAGTTACAGTTGCAAAAGTTCCCCCCTGTACTCATCTGATCAGTGCAGGGAGGAAACATGAAGTGACTGGGGGGCCCTTTTCCCGGGAAAACCTGGTAAATTAAATTAAACCCACAAAACCCCCATGTATGTCCCATTAATTTCCCCCATGCCTTAAGCCCCGGGGCTTTTTTTCTAAGTCCAGAGCTTAACATATTTCAAGCAGGCTTGGATACTTGAGTCAGCTTTCCCTTTTCCCCAAGTTTGGTTTTGGAAAAAAAATTAATGTTCAAAAATGGGGGTAAATATTTGGGTAACTGTGCAGGACTGTAAATTTTTGATAAAGCTTTTTGGGGGAAATTCTGATAAGGGACCTTAAAAGGTTGTCTCCCCCATGCTGTTTAAACACAGCCATATGCATTTTGAAAAATTTCCGGGTTTTAGGCTGGGGTGGTTCTGTAGCAAAAATAAAGACATATCACCCTCTGCATTTCTTTCTGATTCTTTTGAGGGGCAAGTGTGGGGGTTTGTGCAAGCAGTGTAAAAAAAGGCTTACAAGCCCCCACGGCAAAAAAATTTTTTAAATTAATTTTTAGATAAAAAAGTTCGTTCCCGGGTTTTTAAGTTTTCAGCAGGGACTGACTCCCAAAGGGTCAGACGGGACGATGGCGTTGGGGAGTTTTGGACTTGTATACACTACAAGTTAAAATAGTTTTCTCCTAAACAAAGTAAAGTGAACCCAGCAATGAATTTGGGACTATTCTTCATTTATCTTTCCCTACATTTTAAAAGCTAATTATTGCCCCTTTAAAATAAAAAAACAATTAATTTATACTGAGGAGGAAGAAAGGAGTCTGTCTATTCTTTCCAATACAAAAGGGAGTTTGAATTGGGAACTGTCCCTACCAAGAGAAATTTTTAGTAGGCTGGGGGGGTATGAGATTGCAAGTTTGTAAAAGAAACCCACTTTCCCTTTAAAAAATAACAGTATTTGGCAAAATTAAATTAAAATTATTTTAAAAAACCTTTGGTCCCTCTTCACTAGATTATATTGTCCCCGAAACCCTTTTGGGGACTATGTAATTGAATTTTTTTAAATTTGAAAGGAAAGCTCAAAGGAGCCCTGTGCAGATCCTTTTTCCCCAACTTTTTGGGTTTCTTTTTTACTTTTTAAACAATGTTTTATTTTTTGCCTCCTTGTCTAGTAGGTGGTAGACCTTTGATTTGTGAAGCAACTCCCAGCATTCATTTACCAGTAGGGGTGGGGAAAAAAATTTGCTTTTTGGGCTGGACTAAGCTCTGTCACTCACATAACTAATTTGTGTGCTCCACGCATTGGTGTGATTGCCCCATTACATGAGTGTTTTTTTTTGGCCCAAAACCCTTCAGCCCCACTCCCTTTCCATTACTTGGGCAGTATTGCTTAGTTATCATTTTATTGATACATTTCTAATAGGAGCAGGTACAGTTGTAATAAAAACCATTCCAGCACCAGAATATTAGTGTCAATAAATCAGAAATGTTAAAGGGGTATTTTCTTTCCATTGATTAGCATTAAACATGTAGGCAATGGTAAATAAAGATTATTACCACATAAATTGCTGTTCTGATTTTGCTTCCCTTCAGAGATAAAGGGGATCTAATATACACAAGCTTTCCCTGCTCTAACAGGCTGTAGAATCCCAGCTGGGATAGTGATGTCACTGCCTGTTGTATGTGATCTGCAAGATGGAGCTTGTTTATGTTTCTTACTGCCAAATTTTAACCCCTTAGAGCTCTGTTGGGTTTTTTGAAAAAGCTGTTTAGAAACCTCCCGCCTAATGTCCCTTAACAACTCACAAAAATAGCAAGGGTGATTTTGCAATCAAATGTATAGAACCACCCATAGCCTGAGCCTGAAGCTGGCTGTGGTTCTGTGAAACAGCATGGTAAGGCAACCCCTTCAAATTGCATTTGAACAAGCCATAAGACTTCAGAAAAAAGTCCTTTAGACAGATAAGATACAAGTAGAGATACTTGTTCATAATAAACAACACCTGGTTTGATGAAAACTAAACACAGTATATCAGGAAAAACTCCTTATAACCTCTGTCAAGCAAAAGATTAAATAGAGGAAAAAGTTTAAATTTTGGGTTTTTTTGTAGCAACAAGTGTTGGGGTTGGCCCCCCAAAGGGGTTGGGGAAACTACTGGTGGGGTTCCCGGCCCAGGTTATCTCTTTGGGAATTTTTTTAGAGGGGGAAAAAAAGACGAAAGCAAAAAGAAGAGTAAAAAAGTATGTCAGTATATTTTTAAAAATTTTTTTAAGTTTAAATTATTGTACGTGGGGGCCCCCGAATCTGCCTATTGGGACGAACCCCCAAAAAATTAAAAACCCCTTGGTGGGGGCCCCAGGCAAAACCCTAGTCTAAAAAATTTATCACAATATTGGGGGACCTTGCGGCCTTTTAAATTACCCCTGGGAAATTTATGTAGCCAAAAATATTTTAACTTAATAGTGGCTCAGTTTAAAAAGCCTGGCAAGCCAACCCCTTTAAATAAACTAGTAGGTCCTCTTAAAAAGTGCATTGGGCTATCTGTATAACCATCATTTTGCCTGTGAAGGGTTTTCAAAAAAATGAAAGGATCCCTTTAAAAGATTAAGGCTAGAAACATGATAAATTAAAGTTATGTTACATCTCTAATCCTAAATTGTAAAATTTGGGTTCCAAAGCTAAAAAAAGAAATTTAACATTTGGGTTTGTTGACTTTTTCAAAAAATAAAAAAAATTTAAATAGGTTTTTTACGAAAAAAAGGAAAGAAAGTTTCCCAAAAACCAAAATATTTAAGGCTTTGTTCCTTGTTGTAGCTTTGGCCCCTTTTTAAATTGTTTTCAATTGGGTTTTTTTTTTATTAAATTTTTTTTTCTTCATACAAATTTTTTAAAATTTTCCCATTAAAACACCTGCCCTTTTTGAAACCAAATTTCAAAGGGTTTCCCAGCAATCCAACATTTATGAACTATCCTGTGGATTACTGATAAATATGGATGGTGGGAAAATGCCCCTTTTTAAACTAGTCTTAAAATCCCGGGTCAGTTTTTTTTGTTCCATGAAAAATAACAGAAACCCTAAATAATGGGGGGAAACCCGGGGTTCCTTTTGAAAGGAACCCCATTTACAGTATTATAATTGGGTCTGTCAGATTTTTCATTATGTGATTTATCCCTTTAAAAAAAATCTTTTTGGGGTTTCATTTTATTTCCCACTTTTTTTCCCCGATTGTTTTTTTTTCACAATGTGGCAATTTGGGGGCCCCGATTCCAGGGAAAAAACCTATCCTTTAAAAATTTCTCCCAATTGACAAGTATTTCAAGTCGGGAAACCAAAAAACTTACAAAAACTCATCTAAAGGGAAAAAAATTTCCCAAAGGAAAATGCGGGGGAAATTTACATTTGTTTTTGTCAGTAAATTTAACGAAACATCATCCCCTAAACTTTTTCTCTAAATTTGGAGTTAAGGGTTTTGGTTTTGGGGAAAGGTTGAAATTTTTAAATCAAATGTAACCGGGTTTTTTGTTTGGGGTATGATTGCAGTTAGGATTGATATCTTTCTTTGGATTGGAGTTAGGTTTAGAGTTACAGTTGGGTTTGTATTTGAGATTACAGCTAAGGTTGGGGGGTTTTCCCTTAAACCCCCCCTCCATTTTTGAGGGAATTTTAAAACTACTGTGTGTAACTTCCAGAGGCCAGTAAACATCCAGAATCCCCTTTAGATTTTAATGGGATTCAGTTTTGGGATGTCGCAAATTCCCCAAAAATTTTGGGGCTTTTGGCTAAATGGGTTTTTTAATTAGGGGACCTTTCGAGCCAAAAACTATTTTGCCTACATTTTTTTATTGATCAATTGATTTGGAAAAATTTCTGAAAATCATTGCAGTAAATATAACAATTGCAAGGGTTTAAAATATATACCAATTTTCCCTAATAACAAACCATTATGTGCTAAAATTGGTTTTTTGTGCATAGGGCAAAAACAGTAATTTACAATGATCAGGAAAATGTTTAAAAAAAAGGGTTTTGCTAAGTCAAGCTTTCAAAATTTTAGGGTTCTTTAAAAAATAAAATAAAAATTTTTGTTAGTTTAAATTTTTGGCAAAAGGGAGTTTAAGGACTACAAAGGGGCACTAAAACCCCATTAGGTTGGTGTGCCTTTTTCAAATTTCGGTTTCTGGGGAGAATCCTATTAAAATTTACTTATAAATCTTTACTACTTTTTTGTTTAAAAAAGGCATCCCCAAAAAACAAAAAAATTTTTATCAAATTTAAATTTTTTTTTTAAATTACTGCTAGCCTAGGCAGACTTTCCAAAAGGGGAAATTTTAAAGTGACAAAATCTTTTTGAGCAAATTTCTAAGAGTCTGAATTTATTTCCCAAAACGAAAGGAACTTTTTTTTAACCTATAACTCCGGGAAACATTTAAAAAATCTACATGAAATGCTTTCTACATTCTAAACCATTCTGCAAAGTGTGACATGTGATGAGCAGAAGAAATGTAACCATAAAAACCATACAAAATGACCCCCTAATGTATTTATTTTGAATCATTTCCATTTGGGGTGGCCCCGTCTTATTAAAGCCACTTTTATATTGGGGAAAAGGGTGCTTGAATGTTCATAATAAAACCTTTTGGGGGTTTTTTTTTTGGTGTTCATTTAAAACCCTTTTCCCTTTGGGTTTCAGCAATGTTTTTAAGCTGTTGGGGTAAATTGACCCTTTTTTTTGGGCCAATTTTTTAATTTTACAACTGATAGCATGTGTTTTTATAGCCCCAAAAAACCAAAATTTTAAATCTAAGTTTTTCTAATAGTATATCTAACTCTTGTGCTACATTCATTTTATTATTTTCCTTGCATGAATAAGATCACTCAGGAAATCTACTTTTCTGGGATATAGCCAGTAAAAGAATTGCACTTTGTACTTCTCACTATGAGCAATGTATGAATTTCAATTTGGTCTGAAGAAAACTGCTAATGAACTCAACTGAAGTGAAGCTAATCTGCCAAAAGAACTGGAATGCTTACTTTGTATTTAGAATTTTACTTTGCCAGTACTATTCCACGGATTCTCAGATAAAAGTAAAATCTACAGTAGCTTTGAATATATATTTAAAATGACACAAGGGAATAAAGTCTTCTTTGAAGGTTCAGAAGAAATGTGTTTCTTGTATTCTTGACATTACAGTTGAATAGAACTTTAAAGAAGTGCTTGGCTTCGAAAACATGGACTGTAGTGATTAACATTAATGCCCCAAATCTGCATCTTAATGAAAATGACTGTTTTCAGATGCAAAATATTTTAATTATCTTATTCAAAGAGGAGTTTAAAGTTGGTAAATCTTCATAAAACTTTATATAAGAAATTATGTTGAAGTTGACAGATTAGTAAATTCATTACATTTTGATAGCATTTTCTTATTTTTTTTTCAGTCAATAAATCTATGGTGAGATTAGATTTTCAATAAAGCAAAAGGCCTTGGGTTGAATTGATTGTGGTGTGAACAAATAGGCTGATCAATCATATTAGCAGACTTGACTAGTTATAAAATAAACTACCAAGAAAGGTCAGAGGACACTTATCAAGAATCACATAGGAAAGGACATTGAAAGAAACCCATGGAAAAGTTGATTTTATTCTTATTTTTTCAGCTACCATGAACAACACCACTTTTTCATAGTACCAGCATACATAAATACTTTAGAAATATCTGAAGTAAAATGATACATAGTCAATAAGTCCAGAAAAAAAAGCCGAGCATGCAAGAAACATATGTTGCTTATACAATAAACCATACATAAATAGTAATAGTAATAAAATAATTTTATATATATATATATATATATATATATATATATATATATATATATATATATATATATATATATATATGTATATATATATTATATTTAAATTATTGTGATTATTATCATTATAATTAGAATGTTTCTTGTGGCATGGGAAATGGATATTTAAATTGCATCTGGTTTTGTACTGGCTAGACTGAGGTGCAAAGCCAAAGGGCATGTTCACACGGCGGTTTTGGCCGCGGGTTTTGCCGTGGCTCTCGCCGCGGTTCCCACTGCCGAAACCTCGTTGAACCTCGCCACAAACTCGCATCTCCTGACGTGGGTTTGGGGCGCGGGCACTGGGCGTGGTCTCGGAGCGGGATGGGGTGTGGTTTGTGGCGCGGCTTGTGCCGAGGGTTTGCCCCCATGCAAATTAATAGCAGGGGGCCAACCGCGGCAGCACTGCGCGGCCGCCACGCAGAGCACTCCCTGTCAAGAATTGACAGGAGAGTTCTCCACACGCGCGGGTTTGGCCGTGGCCCTGAAGCCGCGTCCAATTCTGCGGTGTTTGAATATTAACGCGGTTTTCCCTAGGAAAGCATGGTAATAATCTTGGAGCGATTTGGCCGCGGTTTTGGCCACGGAAACCGTGTCGGAACCCGTGGCCTAACCGCGGCCAAATCCGTCGTGTGAACATGCCCTAAGGGGTTCGCTGGTTTTCACCTATAAAATTATCAAGGAGGTTTGGACCTTTTCCTGGGGACGCTGATTTGGGAATCCAATTGCAACATCACCAGTTGGCAGCAGGTGCAGCAATATTGGCAGGCCAAGTACAAGATCAAATGTGAGATGTGAAGCAGTATTGTGCTCATAGGGTAGGAATTTGCAGCATCGAACCAGAACATGGTCACAGGACTGGAATGTGGTCATAGGACATCTAGAAGGATACAGGATAGAATTGTGGAGTCCAGAAACATAAGATTTAAGAGAAATTGGAACTAAAAGATAAGAGACACGGAGTCCAGATACATGCTAATCTATGATCAGAACCAGGTGATACCAGGAACTGCATACAGGAGCAGGTTGGGATATCAGGAATAGTATGTAGGAGAAGAACAGGGTTGGAGCAGAACAACTTCTAGGAGCAGGGCTTGGACAGAGGGTGTACAATAGACAAAGGAGAATGGAATTTCTTCTTCTGTTTGCTCATTATGTGGCAGACAGATTCATATCAGCTTGAGTTGGAGCCTGCAATAGGGAAAATTGGTGATAAAATTGTATCTTACTTGAAGAGGAAACTTACTGAAGTTGGACTTACTTTGAACCCTATAGCATATCACTCCTCAGTAACTTTAATGGAGTTGTATGAGCTAAAAGAAACGGTTTCCTTTTATTCTATAAAAGTATTATTCTTGCCCACGGACTTGCCTAGTATTGCGGCTCAGATAGTAATGGGAATGAAGATAGTGGTCACAGAGCTAAAAATAGTCTTGCATCATCTACAATGAAAACTCTTAATACATAAATGGAAAATGCATAGAAACCATATGTGCGGGCCTACTATAGAGAAAATATGTTAGTAATACAATAAAGTGGATTTACTGAAATCTAAATCAAATCAATGAGGTGCCCACATGCTCAAAATATTACATTGATTTATGGCACTTTACTACAATATTAGTAAGTCTGTTCCATGAAGACTTTGTTCCTATGTAAGTATGACATCTGCCCAAATCAGTAATGTGGTAACACTGAATTGAGAAGGTTTCCTTAGCCTGTAATCACACACATTTACATTTGATTTGTGTAGCATCTTAAAAGAAGCACATTAAATATTTTTTATTTATAAAGGTGATTAAACAGGCCCCTGGACACAGTTATAATGAAGAAGATGACAGTTCGGCCTTCCTAATTGTATGTTCATAGCCTCCAAGTTTACTTTGAAGTATCATGGGATTGACAGCAAACCACAAAAGAAGAAAATTCAAGATGGTTTTAGAAGCAAACAAAAGGCTTTAGGATAGAAAAACATATACAATACACATAATGGTACTTTTATATGTGGTGATTTTTACATTTTCTTGAGAAAAAAAGCTGGTGTAGCCAGGTGTTAGCTGAAAGTCAACAGGGAGATCAAAAATGTGCTTCTCACACTGGGCCTCAACAGTCTATACGAAGACCAACATTACCAAAAATACTCCTACATAAGGACCCAATTATACCAACAGAACACGACTACAAATTATCACCACATAGTGACTGAGTAATACCCTTATACTATTACTGAATAAAGATCAATATACAAAGACCAATATAACCACACAACAATGACCATATAGTGGTAATTACCAGTGTACACAGGCTCTGCAGACTGTATATTACCACCATACAGTGATCGTATATTTGTAGATACCTGTGTACAAAGGCTCTGCAGACTGTATAAGTGATTTAGTTTTTTTTCTGATGAGTGGTTCACTTTCCGTTTTCTTCGTCATCCAGTAGAGACTGCCATGATGACTTCTTCAGGTCACCACTTGTCCCTGCAGAATTTGCACAGAAACATCATAAATTTTTAGCACCTCCCTCACTGTTACCTCCTGTACAAATTTACCATGAGTGAGAGAGCGGTCACCGGCCATAGCCCCAGCTAGACAAGGCCCCAGGTAGATAGGTATATGGGCAAGGCCCCACATAGTTAGGTAGTTAGGCCCTAATTAGGTAGGTAGGTCCTATTTAGGTAAGTAGATACCCATTATATAAGTTGGTAGGTCCAAGGTAGGTAGGCCTTAGGCAGGTTGCTGGGTAGGCCCAAGGTAGGTAGGTTAATAGGCCCCGGGTAGGTAAGGTGGGGGGCCCCAGGTAGGTAGGCCACAGTTAGGTAGGTAGATAGGTCCCAGGTAAGTAGGTGGGCCCCAGGTAGCAAGGTGGTAGTAGAGCCCCAGGTAGCTAGGTGGTAGTTGGGCCCCAGGTAGCTAAGTGGAAGGTGAGCCCCAGGTAGCTAAATGGTAGGTGAGCCCGTTATGTCGGTGGGAACCTGTAGGTAGGTAGTAGGTGGACCCCAGATAGGTAGGTGGGCCACAGTTATGTAGATGGGCTCACTATGTAGATGGGTCCCGGTTAGGTTGGTTGTAGGTGGGCCCTTGGTAGGTATGTAGGTATGGCTCCAAAATTTAGATAAGAGAAAAAAAATAAACTCACCTCTTTCCATGTTTCCCCGACGCAATGAGCGACAGGCCAACTTCTCCCTAAAGAGCCCTGCATAGGTGGCGGGACAATGTGAAGTCATTATGCCGCCTACGTCAGCACTAGCTGCCGACACCTGGTAAACTTAAGGACTACTAGACTAGTGCTCTGCTCTTCTATTAAAGCGCAGTCCCAGGAATTAATGGCATTTTCCCAAAGGTGGGACCGACATCTATCTCGGGAACAGGCCCCTGAAAGTTACAGAGCAGACTGGGGAGCCAGTTGCGCTTGTGCATAGCTCTTCATTCTGTTCTATGGGAGATCCGAGCAGAGCCGAACACAATGTTCGGCTGTACTTGCAACTCCCATAGACCAGGCCCTCCAGTTTGCTTTGTAAGTTTTGGGAGCCCACTCCTGAGATAGGTGCGGGTCCCACCTCTGGGACCCTCACCTATCAGACACTGATGACATATCCTAGCTATATGCCATCACTGACTATGGTAGTAAAACCCCTTTAAAGACAACTAGCATCACTGACTAGTAGGAGGGTTTTTTTACACATGCCTTATAGTCAGATACAGAGAATAAGGAGAAATTGTTGAACACAAGACAACCAGTCAGAGCTTCTTGCTCAAACATTCTCTAAAAAGCCTGCCGTAAAAAAATTGTTGAAGCTGCGAGACAGAGAGCAAGGGAAGGAAAATAAACTGATAAATTCCTCTTATTTTTATGAGTAAATATAATATAGAACACAGCCACATAAGGAATATTTTACATAAGTTTTGAAATAGTAGTGGAAGTGTTTTTCTATTTCTTGACCTGTCCTTGTAATTCATATTCAGTAGGGTGAATCATTGTGCCTTTAAAAGATTTTTCCGTGAAGCCACTTCCTGCTAATTGGTCAGCTCATAGTTAGCTATGAGCCGACCATGTCACAGAATGCTTGCAGCCATCCTCCCTATTAATTTCTAGGGAAGTTCCAAATATGGTGTAGTGAGTTTGCTTGGCTATATATGGAACGCCCAGACATAAATGGGAGACAGCTGTACAAGTGCGCTCCTACACATTCTGTAACATGGTCGGCTTGTAGATAGCTTTGGGCTGACCAATTAGCAGGGAATAGCTTTGTAGGAACACTGCTTTACGCGAAAGTATGAATAAACGTTAATAAATATATTAATCTGGGTTATCAAAAACGTGGTATATTAAGGCCTTTTTTCCATTACCCATGTGATCCTTTCCTGTTTAAAAAAAACACAAATTTAGCTGGTGTAAATTTTATATTTATAAACTTTGATTATTTTTATTTTTTCAATTTTAGGAGTCTTTTACTGTATTTATTTTATTATTATTTTTTTATGTTTTTTTCCATTATACATCCTTTAAATGGGTACAAAGGGTATGGAATGGGTACAAATGTCGTGCAAATATGGAATACAGATATCTCAATGGTCACGCAGCTGATGTGCCTGGAATTATACGATAGGCTGTTCTGGATTTTTAACTTAGAAGGTTATGGTAGGCACACACACCTGGTGCATATGTAGTTCTCAGTCTCCCTGAGTGATCACATATCATCTTCCTCTTTCTTGCATGTAAGTGATTATATTTCCTCTTCCTCTTTCTTGCCTGTTTATGATGGTGTCCAAGTGCCTTGTATAGTTCTCAGAAAATTGAATCACTGTGCAGATATCTGGGATTGTTTATACTGACTAATGTTTTTACAAGGGTAAATGTGAATGCAAATGAGAATGCAGGTTGCTGTAACCTTGAATTTGAGGTCTGTTCTGGGGTGCTGCTTCTAATGAGACTTCATACTATTAGGTATTAATTAATATTTACATGAACTTTCTGCAATATCTTTGTAATCTTATTTCTCTTGGTATGTCAATATCTTGCATACAAAATAATTTCTTTGACAAATGTTCCACTTTACTGATCGTAGCTGTGTATTTCTACATAATTTTATCTGCACTATAGTAGCATATATAATAATTCACATGTGGTTCTCGTGCATACAATCATTTTATGGTTCCCTTAAAGAAGTCAGAACTGTATGGGCACAACAACATTCCTAGACTACTAGGCCCGATTTAACTTTTATAACCCTAAATGGAGTTTCTAAAGATTCCAAGAGAAAACAGACTGTGGAATTCTATATCAGATGCTTTATGATGGACTTAGAAGCGTTTTTTCTAGCAGATAATAATTTCATACTTGACACTATATGGTGGCACATGAAATGTCTATGGTTCAGCAGTAGAGAATAACATAGTCTGTGTCAATGTACATTCTTCTGCACAGCTCTACCTCATTCCTAGTCTGACAGCTGGATTATGTATATACTTTTATTGAAAGTTATCAGATGTTAATACAAACATAGTTATAATATATTGGCGCAATATATTTTATTTTGTATACAGACATGTAATATGGCAGAATGATAATCTATTTGTCTATTATCTGACATATTTGATACTGTAGGTGATATAGAAATTGAATTTTGAGTTGCAAGTAGTTTTAAAGATGGAAAATTAAAAGTCTTCTTTAATATTAAGTATAAATTAAGTTCCGAATAATGAATCTATTATGGGGTAATGGAACAAGACATAAAATAAACAGTGCAGGAGGGAACCCTGTCCCTTAGGGAATTTCAATCTTAGCGACATGGTGGGAGGTGGATAGACACTGCTGACAGCTCTGAGCAGAGTGCTGAATTGAAGCAGATCTGTCACTCGCATTATATTGACTAGTGACAGCAGTTTATTATGGTATGTGTGACTTAGTTGCTAACATTAACCTTCACAAATCAAGAACATTTCTTAAACCTCTTCCTCTAAACTTTAAGAAATGTTCTTTTTATTCCATGAAATATAAACCATCTATTGTCATTTACAACACATTTAAAGGGTTTTTCTTGATTTTAAAAGGCATGGCATTTGTCTTCTATTGTAAACTATCTCAATTATTTCTTAACCTGCAATAAAACTACAGGCATAAAGCGTACACTCTATGAATTTGATAAAAATGACACTAATTCATAAACACTTTATAATACTGTAATAGTCATTGTTCAGTGGCACTGAAAAAGTAATGTTATGTTTCTCAGGGGAATTTTTTGTTAACACAGTTGCATAAAAAGGATTTATGCTGTCACCACTGAATTTCTTTCACAGCCCTGTGGGATTGGGAAAGCATAATGAGATATTTCTAAATATGCATGTATTCATTTTTCAGAACTACAATACTTTCCAAGTGGCATACATAATAACCAGCTAAAGAGAAAAGGTTTATGTTCTAAATGAACAAAATTTTCAAAGCTACATTATAAGATAAAAACTAGGAGCGTATGTCAAAGGATACCTTACAATATGCTCGTTACCCAGGTGTTCTAACTACTTGCTGTTTTCTTTTTGGTACAACCATTGACGATGTGCAAACTAGTTGAAACTTTGCTGGATGAATAATGATATCATCAGAGTGTTTTTTTATTGCTTCTGGAAATGCTTAAAAATTACAGTGACAGAAGAACGAATTGAAATAGGTAATTTAACTTTATATACAATAAAGTTCTACAAATCTAACACTTTATACCACATGTATGAAAACTGTCTAGGTCTAAAACTCACTTTGTTATTCATAGCAACCAGTCAGAGCCCCCCTCTTATTTTTCCAGAGCACTAGATGAAATCGAAGGGGCGCTCTGATTGGTTGCCATGGGCAACAAAGTGAATTTTAGACCTAGACAGTTTTCATACATGTGGCCCTTTGAGTGTGCTGTGTCTAAAAAATGTCACAAGGTTTTATAAATGGGTAGTTCATTTATGACCAACACATTTTGGTTTGGGAGTGTGACTTTTGGAGTTCTACCCTTGTTTCTTCTATAAGAAGAATTTATGAGTAATTTAATTTAAGTAAGAAGTTTTTATTTTTACTTGTACAATAATCATTTTCTTTTGTTCTGCACCCTTAATATAATAACTCAGATTAGTTTCTCTTCTCAAATGTCCATGTCTACCAGTGTGGCCACTTGCCTTTATATCATTCCACCATTCCTCTCTTTCTCTCGAGCCCATTCCTTGTGCATATGCATGCTGGATCTAAAGGAACATATTTCTCAGTTCCTATCCTGATCTTGGCTGTGTTACAGGTTGTGCAATGGCATTTCCCATTGGCTGCAGTCGCACTCGCTTACTGTTGCTCCCCAGTATGTAGGCTGCCCTACTTTGCAGCTCCAGGGTCCTCCCTAGAGCAAACATGCCCTGGTCCTCCCTGATTTATAGGGCTAGTGTGTGCCACTCACCTTTCCTAGAACCAATGCTCTTTCACCTGTGCTTTTTTAAGTGCACATTCTCCTTTCCTCTCTGCCAGTTTGTTGGTGCACTTCGGTAGTGTCTGGAGAGCTACTTCTGTGTACAATTTTCTGGTTTAACCTTTGACTTGCTGACCTTCATATGCGTCCGCTGCCTTCTCTGATCTTTTGCCTCTGACTCATTTAAAAAATAATTTTGCCTGTCTTGACCTTCTGCCTGTGACCTGGTTACATCTCTGTCTATTCTTCTTGTACCACAGCAGTACATTACCACAGGTGACCATGCCAGGGTTAGCAACCTGTGAGTCTCCTGTAGCAAAGTCCAAAGCCCTGTACAGGAGTTAACAAGTGATGGCGGGGATTCATTACACGTCGCTTGTCGGTATGGTTCTACACCAAAGCTCTCAGCTGATCTGGTGTATCCACTACCTGCCTCCTTGAGTCCCGATTGGTGCTATTTCAGTGTTCCTGAGTGAATTTTCAGGATGTATCTCTGGCAATGCTGCATACACACTGCAGAGATGAGAACTAAAGTTCTTTAATGGGAATGTGTCATCAAAAAATTACTTATTATTTAACTCACATTTTTATGTTAAACACATTTTTTAGGAATTTTTGGTTATGTTTTTTTAATTTTCCATATCACTTTCAGTATTTTTTTAATAATTCTTAAGTCCTGCAGTTTTCACTTTGGCCACAAAGCCTAATAATCGTCTGACACTTCCTGTTCTGTTTAGTGAGCTTTTCATCAGTGTGCTCATTATCAGTAAAAGCAGGGTCAAGCTGAAAGGAGACACCATTGTGTACAGATAACACAGAATCCACCAGTCACAAGAGGAGATGTCACAGCTCCCCCTCTCCCCTCCCTTCACACTGAAAACTCTCCTTTAGACGTCTATGGGACAGAATCTGTCTTAAGAATCCTATGTGCATGAAGCTGCTGTAAAGTATCTCTCTAAATGCTGTTAAAGCAGTGCAAGCAAGAATGTCTTCCCCACAATCGTATATAGACGGCCGAATAGAGAAATCTACAATCAGGAAATAAAAACGACTGAGAGGAAAAGAATATGGATCAGGGTCTTGATTTAATAAGTAAAAAAAAAAATTGGCGACAGATTCCCTTTAAAATGCCGTTACTTAACAGTGAGTTTAACATAAAGGACCTGACAGATCCCTTTCTGGCCCTGACAGATCCCTTTCTGGCCCAACTAACCATTAGTGGAGATTAATGGTATATTTAAAGATCCTCTCTAAGAAACAGAAACTGGAGTAAATAATTTCAAAGATTGGTTAATCTCCAATAAATTTACTTATGTGAATTACTAGTCTAATTTTTAAAATAGCTGAACTTGATGGACATATGTCTTTTTTTCAACCATACTAACTATGTAACTATATAATGTGAAGTATAACTGATATTACATAAGTCTTAATCAGATTTGAGTTTCTTATTTTCAAACATATAATTCTAATGTATTATTTATGAAATGTTGTACACAACTTAATATAGCCTGTATATAGCAGCCTATGGTTTTAGTAGGATAACATTTTGGGTAACAAGTATGAAGCTTGGTGCCTCAACACAATTTTTTGCGCCTTTTTCCCCACGTAAAATTAACTTAAATATATAAAAGTGGTGAATGTGCAGTCATAAATGGTGCCTATGGTTTGAGGCACCTCACATCTGTTTGACACATTAGTAATGGAGGTTTGGTGCATTAGTAATGCGGCGAACATGTGTATTTGACATACAGTAATAGCCATCACACCACAGGTTTTGCTGAGACTTGTGGTGATACATGCAAGGTCACTATCATAGTTTTTATTTACTGACATGCTATTCTAACCCCTTTTATTTCAGGCCTGCTATAATGTGTTTGTAATCACTGATAATACTCCGCTAACTCCGTAAATATATGATTGAAAATGGGATTTATGGTAGATGCTAATAATTTATATAATTTCATTTTAAATTCATTTTATATTATATAAATCTTAAATACATTTTACAGGACCATTTTATATTTTAGGGATATTTTATAATCTAATATTAATTTTATATTATATAATTTTTATTATGAGATTTATATAATTATATTTAATATAGTTTGATAATTATCATAAATTACATTTAATTATTTTACTGGTATAAGTTAAGAAATAAGGGACATTTTTTGCTTTAATGGCAAATCTAGGTCCTTTACAACAACTCAGGCTTGGCAAAACTAGGCCAACAACAGTTTTTTGTCGGATTTTACGCCAGAAAACTGGTGTGTCCCATTTTATACGTGTTCTCCATTGTCTTTTAGTCTTCTACCATCTTTTTAAAAACGGTCTCTGGATTTAGCATTTACCAATATACAAAAAATATTTGCTTTTTAAAGTTGTTTTCTCACCACAATGATTAGTTTTAAACATGAAGGCAAAGGCAAATAAAGACTACTCCTAAATACACTGCTGTTCTGATTTTGCTTTGTTTAAGAGATAGAGAGGATTTTATCTCCTCCCCTGCACAAGCTTTCCCATCCCTATCTGCTCTTGCTGCCCTGTAGGACCATGCTGAGTGTTATCTCCAGCTTGTTTATCTATGTGACTGACAAGCTTTAACCCTTTAGAGCTCTGTAACCTTGAGCACTACAAACCAGTTACAACCATCTTACTGTAACAGGCTCAGTTAGCAATAGTAGAGCTGATATGCCTATTACTACAGTAGAACTATCCACAGCCTAAATAGGAAGTGAGAGCCTAAAGCTGGCTATGAAGAGCAGGCTCTGTGAAACAGCATGGTGAGACAATCCCTACCATTAATATTCTTGAATGTGTGCTATGGTACCAATCCTTGAAAACTGTTAAAATTGACAAATCTTGTTTTTTGCTGAATTTTGGCAACTAGGATATTTTCAATAGCTATCATATAGTGAGGTTGTTATTAAACTTGTTTCTTAGGAACCCATAAGCACAAAATGCTTACTGATATGATTAGGATTAGGTAGATAAATTTAAAGAGACAGGGGGTAGCACTGGATTCTTACATTTGTACAAGACATGGTGCATAGTTATGTAGTCTATTACACGGGAGAACACTCATTTTGGTGCCTTGAAAGTTGGAACCGTTTTTGAGTATGTTTAGGGCCCTGATTCTGAAAATGACCTCATTGTCCCCTATCGGCTCTAGTTTTGGAGATCCGGGATTGACACCTTACCTGGCATATTCTGCTGAAAGTAGTGGTTACTCAATATTGTACTCAATAAACGTTGGAAATATATGTGAAACAGAAAAGACATACATTTTTGAACATTTAAAGAAAACATGCAAACAAACACATGAATGTGCAGGAGCAAATTCAATTATATTCATCTGCACTACAGATTTATAAAGAAATTAATCACAAGAACAATGTACAACATCTCATAAACTAGAGCTGCTAGGACAAAGTGGATGGGATTTTAGGACTCTTTTTTTTTGGTGTTCCCCAGTGTTATCACTGCTTGAATGCTTCAGTTTTTCAATATAAGTATTGGACATTCACTACTCTCCCAACCCCAACAGTAATTTAATAAATGAAATATCACAGTCACAAATGGTAGCTAATGGTAAGAACTAACATTGTGATACAGAAAGTACATACGTATGCAGCAAACATTAACTTGACTGTGATATCACACCTTTCCATGTTATCTGTTTACAAAAGGTTAGATAACATTATGTTCTGTGATATCATTAGGCATTATCTGTCAAGTTTATCTTTGCTACATCGGTAGCTTTGTTGGTTGCAGGGGTGACATAATAGCAGTAATATATTTAGTAAATTGGGATGCCAAACTGAGAAACATGCAAACCAAAATCGGAAACTCCGGCACTGGATATCAGTATTAAACTGTAGCCGCACAATCTTTATCAAGTCCGTACCTGACGAAGCACGTCACTATAATGTGTGAAACGCATTTTCTTTTAAATTACAATAAATATGGACATTATACTCCACACTTGATATTGATTGTTTGGCTGAAGTTTATTACTAACATTCAGTGCTGGAGTTTCTGATTTTGATATGTGGGTTTTTCAGATAGGCATCTCTATCTCCTGAATTATTGTCTCTCCACCTTTGGTGACGTTCCAGGGAGCAGGTGCAGAGATATACTCTTTTTACTTGCAAAGCATTTCCTTTCAATAGCACATTTAAAGGGTTATTCCCATCTTGTGAAATAGGATCTAAAAGCTTTCTGCTGCAGGCACAAAGAGGTGGCACAGCAATCTCCATTCAATTCTATGGGAGTTCCAAGTACAGCCCAGGGCCTGGTATAGGTTGGGTATGGTCAAAGCAAACCATTCAAAAACATCTGTAAGTGCTCATAGACATTCATAGTCCAAATTTCATTGATCTCTAAAGTGTTGACGGGATTGTCCAGCTCTGACCAAAAATAAAGAAGAATTCCAGTATTTGAACAAAAAAAAACCTTAAAATAGAGCAGCAGGGTCATTACACACAGATCAAACGTATGACACTAATCTTACACCCTAATCATATATTATCAACATATTTTTCACTTTGTTCTCCTCCACAGGGCAGCAGGTATGGGCTTGGGGTCAGCAGCAGCTCGTGTGTATTATAGACTACAGTTCCCATCATGCATTGCTGACATTTGTTGCAGGATATATTTTCTCTGTGTTCCCCTGACTGCTGAAGAGAAAGTCTCCACCTCATATTGTTCTCCCTCACTGCTGAGCCTCTCACATTAGTTCCTAGTTACATCTCCTACCATCTACTACTGCTTCATAGACACACAGCCTACCTTCCTAGTGATGGAACTGAGCATGCCTGACCAGAAAGCTGAAACTGAACAACAGGTCATATAGACAGCAAGCTATAGATATCATATTTCGGACCAGTAATTTGTGAGTAGGTGAGAAACTATAAAAAAGTTTTAATTACTATATATTGAAGATTTTCACCTTGTACCTCACATTTTCAAGTTTTGTATACCGGAATACCCCTTGAACTCCTTTGAGCTAAATCCAGAATTGACTTTAGCAAGAAACAGAGTTATGCATCCTTTATTTAAATTTCCTATTACTTTTTAATCCATTTTTGGCTTTAATACAAAACCCTTCTTAAACTTCAGTAGCAGTAAAAAAAAAAAAACCTTGTGTGTAAAATTACCCTAAAGGTGTAACAACCTTCAAATAAATGGAACAACATGGTTGCATAGAAATATACCTTCTAATTTCCTAAATTATGTCTAACCCCTGTTTAATAACTGCCCACTATCTTTTGATAGCAGGTCGTATGGGTTCTCTGTCAGGAGCAACATCTTTTGGCGTAGCTGCCTCAGAGCAGGGTTTACAGTTCTCAGAGCCTCAGCTGCTCTAGGAATGAAGCTATGGTATACAGCCCCAATCCTACAGCCATTTAACCCTTTTATTGCCATGGTCCGAGACTGTGGCATGATCATAGGGGATCCCCGGATCATCATGCCCCATTGGCTCACCAGGTTCCCCAGTGCCCAAAGTAGCCTGGAGAATGTTCTCACCGTCAACCCTGAGGACCTAGAACAGTCCCAGGCTGTCTGTGTAATAAGTCTACTGTTAGGGCACATAGTATATAATGTATTAGCATACATATGTACGCTAATACATTATAAGTGTAAAATCAAGTGCAAAAATAGTTGTCTTTTTATGGGATAAAAAAAAAATAGCTGATAACAAAAGTGTGAAAAAGATAAAAAATAATAAATATTTAATTCATTTTTTTATTGCCCAAAAAAAAACAAATTAGGTATTCACATGACTGTATTAACCTATAGAATTAAACAGGTTATTTAGTGTGAAACATAAATAGTGTAAAAAAAATTATATCACAGTATTTTCACACTGCAAAAAAAAATTATTGTATCCTTAAACTACGGCATAAAAAAATAAAATTTCATCAGTATAAAACAAGGCCTTAAACAGCTGCATCACTGAAAAAATAAAAGTTATGACTGCTGAAACGAAGAAAGGCAAAAGCAGAAAAATGAAGCTGGCCATTAAGGCCTTTTCAGGACTGGTGCTTAAGGAGGAAGGATGAATACAAATTTTATATTTCATCAATGTTAAATAATAAAATGGATATTGCAGACAGCAGCTTTACATACACAGAAGGTTTCCTATACATCAAAGGATGTGGTGCTGAATAACACATCAGATAAAAACATTTTTTCCTCTGCGTACATAGTTTCTTCTGATTTTTTTCCATTGTGATTCAGCTCATGTTACAAGGCAAATGGGCATATGATTTTCCATGTCATAGAATCGATGTGCTAAGGGTCTGATTTCAGCATCTGTTGCTCTGCAGTACTATATTATATATGCCAAATTACCACCAACAAAAAGTCTCCACAAATATTAAAACTGTCTGTTTCAATTGAGTCAGTAAAGTTGGTCTTGTATCTTATTCTAAATCTAATTAGGACATTTCAAGTTTCCAGATGGATGGTTTGCTTTGCCTATAATTTTCAGTTTTCAGGACTAATCATTTTTATCCTCTGGTTCTTGCAATTAAATCTGTCTTCCAATAAGACTCAATCATGACACTGCATGATAACAGAATATATCATTGTGTGTAAGATGAGGCAAAGTGCACATCAGTGTAAAAATAACAATTCTCCAGTTAAAGGCACACCGTACTAGATTTGACTACTTTACTAGACTTATACTTTGTCTTTTATACACAAAGGTATGTTTGTGTTTGTAACAGAACTGAGGTAATTAAAATGGATTATATATCTGTATACCATATTTTATGTATCACATATCGGTGACATATGCAAATTGCTATAGCTGCAACAGGCCTGATCCTGAAGTATCCATTTATAGTCACTGTTACACATAGGCTCATTAAACCTCATGTATCAAAACTGTGTCACAGATAAAGGTGCCTTGTTGCCCATGGCAACCAGAGTTCAGCTTTACATTCCTAAACTGCACTGCAAAACATCAGCATATATAATAGAACAGCAGAGAAATTACCTAGATGTGTCAAATCTGCCAAATTTACTAAATGGTACTGCAGCAATTCAAATCACCTAATGCATGAACTGTTGTTGCACACTTTGACTAGTTTTGGCAGGACTGTAATGCCTGGTAAAATGAATTACTGGTTTAAAATTACTGGTTTCAAAATTTATATTGGATATTTTTACTATCTTGGTGAAAATTCTATATAACAAGGAATAAATCCCATATGGTTGCCTGAAAACCGACTAATTATTTAAAAGGATGTTTTGTGTTCACTCATCCACCAATGCACAATCCACATAGATGCATTACTGAATTACACTTTTATATTAGTGTGTATTATTAGCAGGACTGCTCCAACTTTCTTATCAGAGAAGAAAAATGCAGGCAATCTGCTGGGTATTTTAAATTTCTCCTAACTAGCCTGAGAGTACCTTGCATGTTGATGGGATGACATTTCCTACTACAGTTTTTTCACATCTGTAGACCACTGTTCTATTTAGACAGCACTATACTTACATACAGTGGAATACACAATATATATATACCCCCTTAACTTTTCCTCATTTTAAATGTTATAGCCACAAACTTAAATGTATTTTATTAATATTTTATGTGATAAGCAACACAAAGTAACAAGTGTTTGTGTACTTTACTATTACTTGCTACTTTGTATTGTTCTGTCACATAAAATATTAATAAAATACATTTAAGTTTGTGGCTGTAATGTTTAAAACAAGGAACAGTTTAAGGGGTAAAAATACTTTTGCAACCCACTGTATGTATGGATGTAGCAACATTTAACTTGATTGTGATTCCATGGCCTTAAAATTTTCTGTTCTGTGCTATTTTGCTGCCTTATCTGTCAAATCTACCTCTGCTACATCTGTACCCAGGTTCGGACTGGTCCACAGGGGAACAGGGCAAACCCCTGATGGGCACCTGAGCATGGCAGGCCTGGAGTTGGCTTTTAACTGCATATACATCCTTTGAAGAAACAAAAAAGCAGAGTAAGAGAGGCACAAAGCAAGAGGAAGAGTATAAAAGGTGTGTACAGTCATTCCGGGTGAGCCCCCAAAATAAACTTCTCCCACATGCCCAGAAACAACTCAGCAGCTAGACCCTTAGAATCAGCTCCACCTTTGCACTCTAGGCACCCTAGTCCAACCTTGTCTGTACGGACTGCAGCTCAGTTTTTCCAAAGCTGTGTAATGGTCCCGAAGATAAGATATCTTACTGCAGCAAGTTATCTATGCCAATAGTCTTCTAACCACAAAACCAGAAATATAAAACAAATGCATGATATATACTTTCATTATATTTCTGGTTTTGTGGCTAGAAGATAATATATGTATACAGTCCTCTTCATCATGTTGTTCACATTTTGACATCATGAGACCAAGACAAAACCTTACAATTGATCAACACTACCTCACCATTGCAAGGCTTCAGACAGGATGCTCTCAGATGAAAGTGGCCACTGAGCTTAGAGTGTCACAGGTTGTCATCAACAGTATGCAACAGAGATAAAGAGAGACTGGAAGAGTAACATAAAAGCAAAGAAGTGGAGGTCCTTTGGCTACATCACACATTGATGACCGCTGCATTGCAAATAATGCCCTGTGGAATCGGTTGATGAATGCCAAACAACTCCAGGCACGTTTAAGGGAGGTGAGAGGCGTCACATCAGACCACTCAAAACAGTTTATATCAGTGTGGGCTGCGTACTAGACAACCGGCAAGAGTACCTGACCTGACTGATGCATAGCGCTTTTCTTGATGTCTCCAGCATTGTTGGCAGCCATCATTTCTGCTCTGAGTGAATTGACTTTCATCACTGAACAATACTAAGGACCACACTGTAATATCTCCACTCCAAGTCGCCCCCATTGAACGATCCAATATAAGATGCCTTTTTTTAAGATAAAATTATTTCACAAACGGAGTAAACGCTCAAATGAGTAATCTCAGCATCCACTGAAGCATTTCTGGCTCAACAGAGCCCTTGATTAAAGGTGAGCACTATTTTTGTTTTCTTGTTTAATGCAAAGTATTAAGGAACACTGGTCCATCATCCAGCGTAAATGCTCCCTGGCCCATGTAAGTTGTTCGTGCCTATGTCTGGTGATGTGGGCAAACCACACTGATGTAAACGGTTATGAATGATCTGATTAGAGATGGGCGAAGTTCCCGAAATTCGGCTCGTTCACTTCGCCGGATTTCTCGGCCAAAAATAACTTCGTTCCGAATTACTTCGGGACAAATCACGTTAAAAAAACAGCTATTTCCAGGCTGCACAGAGCCTGCAGGGTGCTATAAAACGTTGTGCCATGCTTAAATATGCAGAGGGAGCTTGGTTTGGTCTTCATACAATGTTGTGTTTTACTATGACACGCACATGACTGCCGCCGCTCTTAGAATCGCTTCACTATAAAATTCCCTGGGCACTTAAGAGGGCAAAACTGACCAAAAAACTCAAGCGGGAATGTTGCCTGATAAAGTCATGCCAGAGGAAAGCTGGAAAAAAAAACAAGCTGAGAGCTCAGGTGGCAACATTAGTGAGAGGTGTGAAGGGGGACAGCGGCAGCCACACCAGCCATCGAGGTAAGACAGTGGAACAAGACATTTGGGGGGGGAAAAAAAACAGGAATAGGCCACGAGTGCACAAGGGCACAAGGGGTGGGGGGTCCGGCAGCAGCAGCATGGGTCAGAAAAGGGCAAAAGGGACAGAGTGTGTAGGTAAAGGATCAGCCACAGCGCAGCATGGGGTTTCAAAACCAGTGGCACAATGACAGAGTGTGTGGGTTTCAAGCAGCGGGCCACAGCAGCAGCCAGAGTCAGACAGTGGCAAATGACTTTTGGGAGGTGGAAAAAAAAAGGAAATAGGCCCCCGGGGTGGGACAATGACACAGTGGTGGGTTTCACGGCAAGCGCCACGCGGGCAGCATGAGGCCCGACAGGGGCCCAAAAATGACACAGTTTTAAAAAAGGTCAGGGCACCCAGCGCATAAAGGTCGGACGGGGCCCAAATGCATTCGGAGGGGGAAAAAAAATTTAGTAGGCCACTGAGTGGAACAAGGGCAGAGAGTGGGGGGTGAGGGCCAAAGCGGGCAGATGGGGTTTCCAGGGGGAAGGGGCCCAAAAATGACTTCTGGAGGTGGCAAAAAGGGAGTGGGCCGAGTGGGAAAGGGACACAGTTTTGTGGGTCACGGCAGCAGCCACTGGCAGCAGCATGAGGTCAGACAGGGGAACAATGAACATTTGTGTAGGTCAGGGGAAAGGCACCCAACAGCACCCAGATGAGGTCAGACAGTGGCACAATGACACAGTGTGTGGGGTCACGGCAGCAGCCACGGCAGCATGAGGCAGACAGGGGAAACAATGACGGGGAGTGGTAGGTAAAAGGCAGCAGCCACAGCAGCAAAAATGAGGTCAGACAGTGGCACAATGACACAGTGGTTGGTAAACGGGAGAAGGCGGAGGTAAGAAAAGTGGACAAGGAATTTGGAGGTGGAAAAAACAGTAGTGGGCCCCACAGAGGGGCAAAAAGGGACAGGAGTGGAGGTGGGGCGGAGAAAGCAGGGGTCAGAAGGGCACAATGACATTCTGGGGGGTTGGAAAAAAAAACAGGAAATGGGCCCACAGGTGGCACAATGACACATTTGTCTAGGTCAGGGGCAGCACCCACAGCAGCAGTTTTGAGGTAAGAAAGGGCACAATCACATTTGGAGGTGGAAAAAAATGAAGTGGGCCACAGAGTGGCACAATGCAGAGAGTGGAGGTGAGGGCCCGGGAGGGCAACGCATAAAGGTCAGAGAGTGGCAAAAATAAACACAGTGTCGGAGGTCAGGGCAGCAGCCACAGAAAGCGGCCTTGAGGTCAGACAGTGGCACAATGACAGGGGTGTGGAAGGGGGGGGGGCAATACCATTTCCCTGGTAAAGAGGGTTTTGGTGGCAGATGGAAAAAAAAATGTCAGCAAAATTGTGTGGCTTCAGGGGGGGGGCGGAACCCAGAATAGTGGATGAGGCAGGTAGTTTAAACCCCCAAAATCTTTTTCCCAGAGTTTGGGTAAAGGCGTCATGGTTTGATGTAGTCTGACCCCCTAAGGCTTTGGGTTTTGTGGGGAAAAACCCTGGGGTTCCACGTGTTTTCATTTTGAAAATTTCAGTCGTTCCACATTTTCCCGGGGGAAACCCCCCGGTTCTCCTTGGGGTAACGATGGCCCCCGCTGAAATAAACAACCCGTCTGATGCCACACATGGCCCGGGAAAAACAGTTTTTCCACTGAAAAATCGGAAAGGGTTGGGGCCCAAAACCCCCTTTCCAGTTTGGCTGCCCAAGTAGCCCGGCGGATTTCAAAACCTGGGGTGGGCACAGTGCTGTAAAAGTGGGGCCAACCTGTTGGTTCGGGGGTCGGGCCCCAAGGTCCTGCTGCTGCTGCTGGGCGATTTGCCCTCCACTAGGGGGTGAAGGAAGCTGCTCATCAGTGAATCCAGACCTTAGGTTGCTGCTAATGGAGCTGTGGTACTGCTCTGTCCCCCCCACCTTCCCCCGGCAGCCGCTGGCAGTAGTGCGTGAGACGCTGAAGAACCCCACGGTCAGACCATGTTCATGAGGGAGGGACGATGCCGCACATAGGCAGCGGCCAACTGACTACGGGAGGATTTCCCTATTAGTATTTGTGTTTGTCCTCCTCTCATTAGCTGGGAAAAAAGGCTCCCATTTGGACCGGTAGCGAGGGTCCAATAGGGGTGGAGAGCCAGAAAGAAAGTCATCCTCTGCCGGTGCTGACTTATTGCCTGTCACTAGCCAGGCAAATCAGCATGCTCCGGCGCCATCTTGCACAAGTGACTCCGAGGGGCTCCCTGCCTCCATCTCCATGTATACTGCCACGGTGCTTGCGGGTCATCTGCCACGTTTTCTAATCTCAATCTACCTCCTCCGGCAGCTTCCTGTCCTCCTCTATTGTCACCTGGGTAGAAAATCCATTCAATTTCACCAAACAATGCTTCTGCTCAATGTCCTCCTCTTCATTTCAGTCCCCAGAGGATAATTGTAGCGCGAGATTGTTGTTGCCACATCGTCCAGTCCCCTGCCCAAACAGATTTTTCAGCATCTGTCCAGGACATGAAGCAGTGGAATGACGTTATTCATCCCGTAGTCCTTGTTGACTGAACAAATAACGTGGCCTCCTCGAATGGCCCACAAACAGGTAGTTGTCACGCATGTGCTGCCACTGGCTGACATCAAAGTTACACAGGGGAGTACTCCTGTCCGCCTGGATCATGAAAAAATAAGTTAAATGGCCATTCTATGTTCATACAGTCGGTCCACATGTGCAGGCGGGATTCCAACGGGTGGGAAACATCGCATATCAGGAGTGTGTTGTTGGGGGAGGCAGTTGTGCTGCATGAAATCGAGGAGGGTGTTCTGGCTTTGTAGGAATGGATGAAGTGGCATGCAAAGTATTTTCTGGCCATTTTCGAATCTTCTGACAAGATACGGTGGAAAGACTTCAGGAACCTTTTCACAACCAGATTGAACACGTTGCGCCATGCAGGGACATGGACCATCCTCCTCCGTTACCAGCGCGGACACCATGTTCTCCCATTGTCCGTACCATGGTTCTGATTTGCAGTTGAGCGCGGTAGAAGGACACACTTGTTTCTTGCTGCATGGACGCTGAGCAGTTCATCCCCTGTGTGACTTTCGTTCGCCGAGGCGGCAAGCCCGGTGTAGAACTGGGTGACACCGCTGTGCCCTCAAACAATGTGGTTTTGATGGGAGCAGTACTTGTGGAGGCTGAGATGGTGTGGTTGGGGGAGGAGGAGGAGGCGGACATTGGAGCAGGGCCGCAGTTTGACTACGTGGAGGAGGAAGCGGCGTCTCCTGTCCGAGTTGTTGGAATGTGCCTGGGCCGGATAAGCACGTTTTCACCCAGTGGGCGTATAAAAGGACATGTTACTGGCCTGACTATAGTTACAGCTCCAGATGTCCGCGCTTGCCTTGCACCTTAGGAACAAACCGATAAGCTCAAGGACTGGCCCACATTCTGTTCTACATATTTATGAAGTGCTGGTCCTGCCATTTTGGTAAAGAAATTACGGCTTGGAGCTCTCCATCTAGGCTCGGCACAAGACCTTTAGTTCTCTGAAAGTAACGGTCGGTGCGAGAGTCCACCATTTGAAAGGGAGGGATGCAAGCACCAAACAACACTTGGAATGGAGCGACGGCCAGCTGCTTGCACATTTAGGATGGTTGGACGCATACTGTTGTCTCTTTTGCAATCGCCTCGCTGACGCTGCTGGCGACCATGAGTAGCGGGGAGGGAGCAGGAGATTCTGGACCGGGAGATGATGTCAAAGAGACAAAAGCTCCCTTCTGCAGAGGGGTGGTGGAGCTTGACTGGCGGCAATGGGCTTGTGTACCACTGGGCGCTGCTGCTTGCTGCTGTTGCTGCGGCGGCAGGATGGACCATCACAATCTGAGCCTCGTTTCTCCCAGGCCACCGCGGATGGTGACGCTTGCTATGGTTGACGCAGGGCAGGGTTGCCAACGTTAGCTCCCTGGCCACGCTTACACTTTCTGACTTTACGATTCTACTATACCCATATTCGGCTCCTCCCGGGTGTCCTTAACAAAGAACTGCCACACCGCCGGAGTATCGGATTTTAACGCCAAAACGCTCCGCACTGGAGTGACTACTGCCGCCAGCTGCCTCGCTGCTGAGCCAATGTGCCGCTACTTTCTTGGACTGCGAATGCGGGTTTTTTACGCGTGGCGCTTGGCTCCCGACCTCACACTGTGCTATCCTGCTGGACTCACGGCCACACAAACCCCACTTGCTGGCTGCGCCGCTGCCGCTGACGGCGCAAGGGCTGACGCCCTCTTCCTGACGATGATGAAGCCCTTGCCTACCCGGCTCCACGTGCGGTCGGGATACATCATCATCTATTTGTGTTTCATCGTCACTGCTGTCCTTCATCACCGGTCTCCTTGGTTGAGAGGCTGACCCCTCACAACAGACCTCCCATGCCACTCTCAACATCTATACTTTGCCGCCTACTGCAAGATAGCAGGGGATATTGGCCCCATTTCTTCAATGCCAAGTAGCTGCTGGACTGCCTTTCCTCAAATTGTTCATCCTCGCTATATAAGTGGCGCTGAGCCAGTTCCACATAGTAGATTCTTGCTGAGGGGAACCGGATGGGACTGAGACGGGTTGAGGGAACCAGAGAGGGCCAGCGGACCGCTTCGGGCCATGCCAAACTAGGTTGTGTCAGACGTTCCCCACCGAATCTTGGCTGGGGTTGTCAGATGTCATCTGGGAGGAGTGGCCATGACCTAGTCAAACCATCAAGAAACCTTGGTGTTGCTGAAAAATACACCGGCCGCTAGATGACAACGGGCAGTTGTTGTCTCACGAGTGACCCCTGCTTGCAACGTCCCCTTGCTGTGCTGCGACTTGGGGCCTGCTCAGGAATATTTGTGCCTCTGCCACTTGCGGCGAAGAGCTGCAACCTCTCTGTCTGGACATACTGTTGTTCTAAAATGTCACAAACACTGTTTGATGACAGATATCTGTATATGATAAGATACAATCCCTGTATTTGACTCAAAATGACCCATAGAGCTTGGGTAAACCCTTGGATATAAATTGGGCTCCTACAATGGGCAGGAATAATTGACTTGTATGTGCGGTTAAAAAAACTGTCATAATTTACTGATGTAAAGGCTTAATTATCCTTCGAATATGAATTGTGCTACAGGAATTTTCTTCTGTGGCGGTGAAAAAGAATGTTTCTTTTACTGAGTGCAACTGCAGAAAAAATACCCCTTAGTTAACCCTGGATGTAAATTGCACCAAAGAATTGAGCCACCACAAACTACTAGCTTTGATAGCGTGTTACAATACGCGGTGTTTTTTTACGCCACACAACAAGAGATAAAATTGTAATTACCTTTGCTTTTGATATTTAGGATACCAGGAAAAAAATGTATTATTTTTGGCGGCGTTGAAAATGACGGTTTCTTGGGTGTCACACCAGCTGATAAACAACGCTTAATTAACCCAAGGATGTAAATTGCGCCAAAGAATTGAGCCACACAAACTACTAGACTTTTGTAGGGGTTAACAATGCGGTTGGTTTTTTACGCACCACAACAAGGGGATAAAATTGTAATTAACCTGTTGAGTTGTGAATTAGGCTACAGGAAATATGTATATATTTTGCGGTGAGAATGACGGTTTCTTGGAGTCACTACAGCTGAATAAAACGCTTAATTAACCCCTGGATGTAAATTGGCGACAAGAATTTGACGCCACCACAAACTACTAGCTTTGTAGCGTGTTACAGTGCAGTGTTTTTTACGCACACAACAAGAGATAAAATAGAAATTAAACCTTTGCTTGTGATTTAGGCTACAGGAAAAATGTATATATTTTGGGGGTGAAAATGACGGTTTTTTGGGAGTACCAAAGTTGAAAAACAACGTTTAAATTTAACCCCCGGATGTAAATTCACCAAAGAATTGAGCAGCCAAAAATGAAGTGGTATTTGTATTGTAAAAACGCTTTTTCTTTAATGAATCAACGGGAACGGGCTTTAGATCCCCCTGGATATTCAATGTGCGGGGTGAGCAATGGATTTAAATGATATGCGGCAGTGGACGCACATGGGTTTCAAACCAAAACCCCCAAAAAATCAGAAAAAAAACGTTAAAAAACGTCTCTGAGACAAATGAGACACCCCACAAAAAAACGCTGTATAAAATATTCTTCAGTAAAAAACACCGCGGCAGCACCCTTTCCCTGACAGTACATGAAGGGGGTATGAGCCCAGGTCGCGCCGGGCTTATATAATGCGGTGAGTACAGGTCCCCGGTCCTTTTTTTGGCTTCATCTCGCACATGTCATCAGGTAGCCCTTTTCCTCCCGAGTTCTTTGGCCCCATGTAACGCCCTGTGCTCGCAGCCTTTTTTTAATAAAACACACTTTGTTCCCGAAAGTACCCCAAACTTCGACTTCGTTCAGAACCCCAATTTTTCCCGAAAATTTTAAAAGAATTCCACTTTGTTAGAATCAATTCGCCATTCTAAACTTGTGACACTTGGGGTTTCCTTCCCCCTCCCCAAACCCTTTAAAAGTGTGGCATTATCATCCGGTTCTGCGGGCATTGTTACAATGAAGGTCCATGGGTGATGTAGCCAAAAGGTTTTTATTTTTTGCATTTCTGTGATCTTCCCTCTCTATAGCCTGTTTTAAACCCGCGGACACCTGTACACTTTAACCCCTTAAGGACCTTGCTTTTTTTATGGTTGACACATTCGATTTTCCTCCTTGTCTTCCAAGAGCCATAACTTTTTCATTTTTCCACCTTCCTAGAAAATTGAGGGCTTTTATTTTGAAGGAAAAGATTTACTTTCTAAAGGTGTCATTCACCGTAACATGGACTATACTGAGAAACTGCAAAAAATTCCAAGTGGAGCAAAATGTGTAAAAAACGTACTTGCACCATGTTTGCGAGGATTCTTTTTTCCGGTATAAACGATGTGTTATCTGTATTCTGCAGGTTGATATGATTCAGACAATACCAAACATGTAGGGTTTTCGTTATGTTTTGGTACCATATAAAAAAAATCCCAAAATTTTCTATTTTTGGAATTTGTGCGGTTACACCATTTTCTGCGACCAATAACTTTTTTGTACTAACACCTATGGACTTGAGTGAGGCATTTTTGTGAGCTGAAGTGTACTTTTTTTGTGGTTTGAAATACATGTGACTTTTTTTTCACTTTTATTTCAATTTTTAGGGGACATGAAATGACCCAAAAAAACGCAATTCTGGTGTTTGGAATATTTTTCTTCTTTGGTGTTCAGCGTACGGGAGGAATGATGTTATATTTTTATAGATGGACATGACGATACCAAATGTGTGTAACTTTTTTATTATTTTATTTTTTTTATTTGTTAAATGGCAAAAGGGGGATGATTTGAACTTTTAATATATATTTTTTAAAACTTTTAACCATTTTTTTACTTTAAAATTAAGTCCCCCTAGGGTACTTCACTACTAGGGGGTGCGATCCTTCATACACCCTAATGCTTTTTATAGACAATATACTAGGGTGTACCAAAATGGTGGTTTTACCAATTCCTGTCTGGGAATGAAACGGCAAGGTGCTGTTGATCAATTGTACGGTTTTGTCTTGGTCTCATGATGGCAAAATGTGAACAGCATGATGAGGAGGACTGTTAAAATCCCAATTCAAATTGATCCCCTAAATTTATTGGACGGTATAGAGATCAAACACCTGTTGAGAATTTTGCCAGTAAGCTGTTTGTTAGAGATCAGCAAGTTTTGCAAAAAGTACTGAAACATTGAACAGTTGGACATGTGCATCTGAAGTTAAGAGATGGTCTCATCTAGTTCATTTAAAAAAAGCTTTCAAGAAAATTTATGTTCATCCTGAAATTTCAACCAAAAGCCAAATATCCCAAACTTTTTGTGAGTAGTGAATGCATTCTAAACATTTATCCAAGGAAAATATGCATTGCTGTAAATAATTAAAAATCAAAGGAACTGGTCAAGTTTGAAAAAGGCTCTTATGAGAGGTACAGGATTTCTGTACTTGGGTTAGTAAACTAGTTATTTTGATCCCCAATTTTTTGCAGCGCTGCAATTTTCTGCTGTTTGGACATTTGAACTGTGTGCCACCT